>MJUU01025075.1:249649-261148 GCA_002080025.1 Modiolus philippinarum
ATATCAAATATAGCTAAGGACAAAACTACGATGGTGGGAGTTAATCCGTAGGTTTCAGAAATGACATAAATTTAGATAATTAGTAATTGAACAAAGTGTACAAATGAGATATTGTCTCATGCACAAGAACGCCATATTTAAGAAAAATAAAGAGCATACATCTCTACCACGGGGAATTGTTTTACCAACTCCACACTGCAATAAAAGATAAAATCCTGTATTAAATATTTTACGAAAGGATGATTTCATAAATTTGTGTGTTCATATTTGGTATATAGATGCATAAGTTCATGGTGGAGTGTCGCTTGAAAAGAATTATATCACTGTGACCTTGATCTTTCTTGTCAAGATCAAATAATGCGCGTTTTTTTTGTTGGACTTGGCATGTTAGTGTAGAATCCACTTCAGTTCTTTAATTTTTTCCACAAGCGACCCTCAGTCATTTATATTGTTATTTATTAATATTAGAAGAAATAGATGATACAAAATTGGACCCCAGGTGCATCTCCACCCCTGCATTTAAAAAAAAATTAATCATTAATTATCTAGAAAACAGTTGGGATCCCAACCTCTAAACCATATATTTTCTTGTTATTCAAGAAAAGATTATTTGAATGTTGCATACTGGAATTCCCAACGGATGGTTCCCCAACTCCCATACATCCCACCCTTTTAAAGAATTGTAAAATATCTTTGAGACATTTGAGATACCCACACTTAAACCATATATAGTCTCATTATTTATAACAAGATGAATTTGTTGATACCCACTTGGACCCCAAGGGTTGTCCCAACCCCTGCATTTTGAACAATTAATAATCTTGAAAAAGGTTAAGATCCCTACCCCTAGACCATATGTCTCCTTATTTCTCATGATTAAGTAAATTGGATGTTGCATACAAGTATTTCCTAGGGGTGGTCCCCGGCATCCCTACAACCCACCATTTTTATAAAATACCTTGAAAACAGTTGAGATCTTCACCACTAAACTATATATAATAGTGTTATTTTTGATATGATGAATTGGTCGATGCATACCAGAGATCCCCAGCTGATCCCTAACCACTGTTTTATTTTACGAAAGGACATGGAGTAAATGAACATGAGACCATAACACATATGTTAACTCCAACTGCAATAATTTTTAGCATTATAAAATATTTTGAATATGTTTGATACCCCTACCCTAAAACCAGATAAAATCTTATCACTGACAATGAGATGAATAATTTGAAACATTCCAGAATCCCAGGGGATGGCCCACAGTGACCCAACTCCTTTAAATATTCATGATATGAGAACTTGGATCTCAGCACCACTGCCCTTTTTTTATGGTCTCCACCCCCACTGTTACAAGAATTCTAATTCATCTTGAGAACAGTTGAGCTCCCTGCCAGTAAGCAATGCATATAGTAATATTTCTAATGATAAGATGATACATTCAAAAGGCTTTCAGGAGTGTAGCCAATCCAACATTTAAAAAAATCTGAGTCCTAATGTCTTGACAATATGCAATCTTTAATTGCAATTACATGAATTTCTTGATATGAAGGGGTGACATCAGTTTTAGTTGACTAAAACAATTCTAGTTAATTTGTTTTAAAACAAGTACTTAATAAAACAACCACAAAAATATAAAAACCACCAGCTCAAACAGCTTGTATTGTATGAATTTTCAATAACAAAAAAATCAAGCATAAATCAAATGTTATCATTTTATGTGTTTGTTGATATCGGCAGAACTATGAACATATAAGGCATATTGACGACGATCATACATTGACATCACACTTGCAAGGTACTTTTTATTGCAATAGAGATTAAAAACTTTGTTCATCACATTTAATATGTCATATATGGTCTTATTTTTTTCTCTTTCAAATCTTCATTTTATTCTTTATGTTATAATTTGACATTTTTCAGTTTGTCCACGAAAATGTGCTTACACCTATAGAGGTTATTGGTACGTTACCAGCTGCGCGAACAACTATTACTTCATTTGCGAGAAAAACTGTAAGTTTTTTTTAACAAACATTAATTTGATCGGTAGTTTTTTGTGTGATTTATGCTCTACTTGTTATTATCTTTTTTGTATTTTGCAATTTTTTATTTGTGGTGAAGCCTCCATGATACTGATCCATTAGATTTAAATGTATTTTGTTAATTGGATGTGGTATGCTAAATTTGGAATTAAAATATTTGATTGGGGAATATTTTTAAAGGGGATGATATAATATGTTACACATATAACTTTGTGGAAATTTACATTTTTATCAATCATTCAGAAAACTAAGAAGGTGATCCCTGTTTTCTTTATATTTTTGAAAGTACGTCAAAATGAGTAAAATAGAAAGAACTCAATCTAATAGTTTGAGAAGAACGAACAAGATAGCTTTATTTCTGCATATGTCCATTATAATTATTTTATAATATCAATATATAAGCACGTTGATCTCTCTTCTGTGAAAATGAAAAAAAAATTAATTATGGATAAAATTGAAAGAATCCATCTATCTTACGATGATTACTTTAAACTAAAAAATATTTTTAACAATAACTCATTAACATTATTTCTAACATTCCAACAAATATTCTTATATTTACCAACTTAAATACAGTGACATCATAACATATCAGTTAAAGAAAAAAAAAACATTTTAGAGGAGTACAAGTGTCAGAAAAATTTGTAATTAGAATGGAGACTCTGACCTCTTGTTTTGACGAGCTTTGCAATAGAACAAATCCATGTTAGAATTTTAAAGATATACGACGTCAAAGTTCTGGCGGGAAACAGTTCTCTCTAGAGTTTTCCTTCAATTTCCATTAGCTCTTTATATGCCTTAAAATATATGAAAATATAATTGGAAGTTGATAAAATTTTATTTATTGTCTATTTTATGCATTTTAAAGTGACCTATGGCCAAGAAAATATGATTTTTTTTTACCTTGATGGATAAAACTCGAAGATATCGAATGTTTCTCTGAAATCTGACACTCATACTCCCCTAACATTAGCAAAAAATGCAATGGGAGATGTTGACATCATCGTTGTCTATTTGTAAGCTATTTGAAGGTCTAAGATTTAAACATTTTGATACCAATGAAGAAATTTTGCGCAGCACACGCTTCATGAAAAGTCTTTGAAATATTTAGTGTCCAACCTGAAAGAAGGATACTATACATTTATCACTGTTGTTGGGTATAGTATATGTGGATTTACAATGGCAGATATATACAATATTGTGGTTCATACTTTCTTTTCTTTTTCGCTTCACATTTTTAAAATGTCACGGAGAATTTTTTCGTCCAGAACATTACTTAAAAAGTAAAATCTGCATTCTTTTGCGTAATGAGCCAAGTCTTAATTGTCAATGTTGCCTTATGCAGAAAATTTGATTTAATTCTGATTTTTAGTGACTAATTATTTGAAATTGTTGTCTGAAAACCGTCGTATATCAAAGCAGTAGATATGCTAAATTATTTTCAATGAAGTGTAGACGTTCAATAATCCAATTCTCTGTTTTGATTTTGGATATTTTGGATAAGTCTTCTGTTTCAAATTTTTCTGTTTTTGGTTTTTCTGACTCACGAAACGCTGCTATCCAAAATATGTTTTTTTTCTATACATTCTAAAATGTAACGTATTTTAACTTCTCTTTACTTATTTTTGCCAATTTGGTTGAAAAGTACGCACAGTTTAAAAAATTGTCCATTGTCTATTGTCTATATATTTATTGGTTTAGTTTCATGGGAAACTTAAAATTCATTCCCCATAAGATGCGGCAAATTAGATTAACTCTTGATATTGTGAGTTGAATTATAATTTTGACAAGGTTGTTTTATTAGCCCTACCTGTCCTGAATATTGCTTCACAAACAGTCGACATTTCTGATAAAATGCATCTCTTTGGTATAAATTTTCCATCTACATATTCATTGTACGTAAGATTTCAGTTATTTACCTTAACCTAGTTGATATATTCAGTAAAGTTCTTTTCACTATTTTCAGGTTAAAGCAACCTCCAGGAAAGACGATGATGAAACTGAAACCATTTGATTTTAAATTATCTAAATAAATTTTTTTGCATCACAATTTCGTCAGTATTTATTTCAATCAAATTGTCGAATGGAACAAATATATTTAGAAAGTTACAATAGGGTAAATGAACAAATAAAGGGATATGGAGTAAATGTACACTGGACAAAATCCCTGTAAATACATGGTTATATTTTTATCTGTGCTTTCTCTATTAATTCTATGCATCGTTATACCCGAGACATCAAAATCCGATTGATTCGACAATAACCAGACAAAAAGAAATTAAAAATATAAAAATTAAGTAATGACAACCATCTGGTAAACAATTGGTCATGATGTATCATTTTCTTTTGATATTTAAATGAGTTTTTTCGTGTATCGGACGTGTTTTGATGTATCGGGTTATACGATTGTTCCGTACTTCTACTTTTATGTAACATTGTCTTTTATAACTTGTTGTTTCCAGAAATAAAGTTAATTTGGAGTATTCCAATAATTCAAAGTTAAGTCAAAGGTTCATTTTTGTATTTAACTTCAAGTCTAAATCATATCCGAGAAACCAAAAATTGTCATATGCTGAGTGACGACTTTAAAATTAATTACAAAGAAATAAAACGAATTGTCCTCACCCATACTAAACACTTTTGAGTGCCAGGGAATTTTTTTTTACAATATGCAGTACTAGGCACTATGGTCAACATCACTGTAATGTCTATATAAAGACATTGGAACATTTTCTCCCACAAACTTTATTTTTGTAACGTTTTTAGAATCAGAGCGCTATGTCTTTGTACAAATTGGATCAATCATAACATAAATTTAGCATTGCCAACAATCTTGTTAAGATTAGTTGCTATCGGATGACACACAACAGCTATTTTCCGTGTTGTTCATTTTTGTATATGTGCGTGTCTTCATTTTCTTTTCTGTGTCATGCCCATGTTATGTCTTCGTTTTTTTGTTTTTCCGACGTTGCCATTGTCCTTGGATTGTTCTTTTTAGACTGACGGTTCGGTTCTCACTTACTTTAACGACATGCACATTTTATTTATTCAACAATAAATTCACAGTAACTTCGGTATTTTGTTATTTATTGCCACTGGGCCGATGCCTCTTCTGGTGGACGGTTAGTCCCCGATGGTATTCACCAACCCAGAAGCCAGTACTTCGATGCTTGCCTGAAAACCGATTTTATTTGAAAATTTGCAAAATCTAAATTTCAGAAAATTTTGTTGAAACATAGGGAGTATCCCCTCCTGCATAGCTCTGTCGGCCTGGGCTAATTTCAGCTTTCCATTAAAATCCCATTGATAATTTGTTCTCTAGCAGCGTTTTCACGTATTTTGGTTTATGGATTCTAATGTTTCGATTTGATCTGCACTGCAGATATAAATCCGCATGTGTAGAAATTAAATTCACAGTAACGTCGCTATTTTGTTAAAAGTATGGATGCCGAAAGATAGACGGCCAGATAGGAAAGGCAACATCAGTATGCATCCGTCTTCTCTCTGATATTTTGTCATCTCCGTACCGTTGCCTCTACTTTTTATACGCCCGTGGAAAGACGGACGTATTATGGTATACCATCCGTCCATCCATCCGTCCGTCCGTCTGTCTGTCTGTCTGTCCGTCTGTCTGTCTGTCCGTCCGTCCGTTAACTTTTTGGTTTCCGGAGATTTTTTTCTGTAACCGCTTGACATAAATGATTTCATATATGGTATATGAGTATACCTAGGTGAGATACAGATCAAGTTCGAATTTGGTTCCGGTTGGTTGATTTTGTACAGAGTTATGGCCCTTGGACTAAGTGAAATTTTGAAAAAATATAGGTTTCCGGATTTTTTTTTCTGTAACCGCTTGACATATTGATTTCATATTTGGTATATGAGTATACTTAGGTGACATACAGATCAAGTTCGAATTTGGTTCCGGTCGGTTGATTTTGTACATAGTTATTGCCCTTGGACTTAGTGAAATTTTGAAAAATATAGGTTTCCGGAGTTTTTTCCTGTAAACCGCTTGACATATTGATTTCATGTTTGGTACATGAGTATATCTAGGTGAGATACAGATCAAGTTTGAATTTGGTTCCAGTCGGTTGATTTTGTACAGAATTATGACCCTTTGACTTAGTGAAATTTTGAAAATATAGGTTTCCGGAGCTTTACTTTTACCGCTTGACATATTTATTTCATATTTGGTATGTGAGTATATCTAGGTGAGATACAGATAAAGTTGGAATTTGATTCCGGTTGGTTGATTTCGTACAGAGTTATGGCCCTTGGAATTTGTGAAATTTAATTTGATATTTGTTAATTGTTACATTTTGGTAAGGCAAATATTCTGTTTGATTTATTTTTTCAATCAAAATTCTGTGATTATCAATGCCATAAAGTTCGCCTTTACAGTGGACGGGCCTATCATGCGCTCTTGGCGCAGCAGTTTATTTGACTTGGTACAAGAGGGTGGACCAATGAAAGACGTATGGCCATTTAGCTGTGAATTTTGTTCCTATTTAGGGCCATTTTCAAAAATACTCAAATGTTAAAAAACATCGTGTAAAATGGTCTCTGCAGAGTGTACTTCATAGTTGATTTTGTTATTATAATGTATGTAACAGATGATCTGATACAACATTTTTGCAGAAAATTCAACGTATTCGCAAAAGCGACATGTTGAAGAAAAACAATTTACGGGAAATACTTCATATTTATATACATGTATGTCTCACCTATATGTTATCATAATATTATCATGGCTGTAAATAGCCTTTATGTCTATTTATGAAAAAGAAAGGAAATGGGGTTAATGTCAAGGAGACAACATCCCATCTCCCGTTTACTATTAAAATAAATTAGGACCAAAATAGAAAGTTATTTCCCAAACAAAAACTTAAACTGTTTTACGGTGTTTGGGACAACGAAACAACGGCAGTAGAAGATGAACCAATTTTTTTTATGCGAGTATAAAAATTTTCCCAACAAAACTGCACTTTGTTTAATTTGGTTTTAGATGGGCTATATAACGAATTTTAGCAAAATTAACCTAAAAAAATTGTCAAAATCAATCAAAACTGCATTCAAGTTTCAAGTTCAGTGGCTGAATATTTTTATCAAAAATATGAAAACACAATTGAATTGATTTTGTTATTATAATGTATGTAACAGATGATCTGATACAACATTTTTGCAGAAAATTCAACGTATTCGCAAAAGCGACATGTTGAAGAAAAACAATTTACGGGAAAGTGTATATAACTTTATATCTGCATTGTAATTCAGTTGTTTTGTGATCTCCAAAAAAAAAAAAAATAACATTAAATTGAAATTTTTTGGCAGATTCCTTAGGTCTAACTTTAGATACATTTTGACATAGATGGCAAAAAAATCCTATGTAAACCTTATTGAATTAACGGTTTCCAGTCATGCCTACAAAAACATATATTTCTTGGATCCTACTTTCAAAAACAGTTTATGTTGGGCTTTTGCTTTAAATCAATAGTAAAGATAATAGATAAAAATAATTTTCTAATTGTCTGTTGCCCTGTTATAGGATTTTTGTTCTCTTATTTATCCAGAACAATTTAAAACTTTCACAAAGTTTATATTTTACATCTTTACCTTATTGTTTAAATTTGCATTAAGACTGAGTATATTAAGTGTTTCAAGGATATATATTACCAGCATCATACAATAACCCATTTTCCATTCAAGAAGCCTGTGTGCATATTTGATTATAGATAAAATTACTGAAAAATAAAGAGGAAATCTAGCTACCTCTGATAATATTACCAATTAGAAGACTTTTTATTTACTTTTTAGCTTACCTGGCTATGCCAGGGTGAGCTATTGCCATCACTTGGCGTCCGTCGTCCGTCGCCCGTCCGTCGTTAGCTCACTTTCAAAAATCTTCTCCTCTGAAACCACTGGGTCAAATGGAACCAAACTTTAACTGAATCATCACTAGGGTATCTAGTTTCAAATTTATTATTTTGTTTGTCTTAGGTCAAACAACATGGCTGTCGTTACTAAAAATAGAACATAGGGGTAAATTACAGTTTTTGGCAAATAACTCAAAAAGCGATACAGATATAAAAAATCTGAAGAAGTAAAAATGATCAGCCTAAGAAGATCTACCCATGTTGAAATTTTGAAGAAAATCTGATGACCCGTCTAAGAGTTATTGCCCTTTTTCCGTAAAATTTTCAAAATTTTGATGTTTTTTATTTTTTTTATTAAAAAAAATATAACAGATAGGGGTTAAGTTTAAATTGCTAAAAATATTCAGCATGTTAAGATCTACCCACATGGATATTTTGAAGAAAATTCAAGTACCTATATATGAGTTGTGACCCTTTATTGGTCAAATTTTTCGTGATTTTTTACTTTTTGTCCTATATTTCAAAAACGCTTGGCGATAGATGTCAAGTTTAAATTGCAAAAATGTTCAGCATGTTAAGGACTATATTTTATTCAACATGTTCAAGTTTTCTGACCGCTTCCAAGATGGCCACCGGCGGGGAACTTAGTTTACCATTTGACCTAATGGGAAAATTCATACAAAGAACTTCTTGAGAATCACTGAATGGATTTGAACCAAACTTGGCATGAATGATGCTTATGAGGTGCTGACCAAGTGTTGTTACTTTGGTGCCGATCCATCATCCAACATGGCCGCCAGCGGGGATCTTAATTTTAACATTTGACCCTATGGGAAAATGCATACAAAGAACTTCTACTTTAGAACCACTGAATGGATTTGAACCAAACTTAGCATGAACGATGTTTATGAGATGCTGATCAAGTGTTATTACTTTGGTGCCAATCTGTCATCTTACATGACCGACAGCATTGGACCCTATGTGCAATGCACACAAAGATCTTATAGAGAACTGCTGAATGGATTTAAATCAAACTTGACATGATTGATGCCTGTCAGGTGCTGACCAAGTGTCACCAGCTGTGAACTTAATTTAACAAAAGATCTTCTTCTAGAGAAATGCTTAATAGATTTAATCCAAACTTTGCTTATGAAAAGCTGACCAAGTGTTGTTACTTCAGTGCAGATCAATCATCCAACATGGATGTTAGCAATGAATTGGATCCTAAGGGGAAATTCATACAAAGATATCATGGTAAACCATTGAATGCATTCAATTTAAACATTGCATAAATGAAACTTGTGATTTTTTTACCAAGCTTGTTACTTTGGTGCTGGTCCGTCTACCGACATGGCCACCAGTAGCAAAACTTAGTTTAACATTGGATCCAGTGGGAAATGCATAAAAAGATATTCTCCTCTGAAACTGCTTGAACAATTTCAGTAGAATATTGATATGATGGTCCTTATGAGTCCTCTTCAAAGTTTTATGTTGAATAGCTGCCAGCAGGGAACGTAGATTAACATAGGTCCCTTAAGTTTGGAAACTGCATTCAAAAATCTTCTCTGAAACTGCTTGAACAATTTTGATTAAATTTTATTAAAAGTTTCTGATTTGTATGTACATGCACCACCAAAGATGGACCATCAATTTGGAATTATAGTGCTGCAGGACCCAGGTGAGCGATACAGGCTCTTGAGAGCCTCTTGTTATTTATTGACTTTAACTTCCTAATTGTGAACTTTCTCTTTCTGAGCAGCAATAAACCTACCTCTCCAGTCTATGGAGTGTACATTTCACGGATGATTCGTTACTGTCGAGCATGCAGTTTATACAGTGATTTTTTGAACAGAAAAATTCTATGGCCGTCACCATGACATCATTGACAGATATGACAGGTCTGTGTCCCAAATGAAAACGGACTTTTTCAGCTAGATTTCGCGTTTTCACGATTTGACATAACCTGTTTTGACTCAACCCTAGATTGACTCACTGATAGTATGACTGGTGCCACTAGTGGAGCAGGACATGCTTATCCTTCCGGAGCACCCGATGTCACTCCCGGTTTTCATTGGAGTTCACACTATAAGTGCCTTAGTTCTTAATGTCGTCTTTTTATTTCCGTGCATTGTGGCTGTCTCACAACCTTGTTTTGTCTTTGTTTTTCTTTTTTGCCATTTTTTTTTTGTGATCATCACTTCCCTTGTACTGCCGTTTTTTACACCAAGGATATATTTCAAATACCTAAAATGTGTGATTTATCTAAATACTCAATATAGATAAATTCAAACAAGTACTTTTTCTTGCAAGCTGCTGAAATTGTTTTAAACATTCCCAATATTTCACTGAAATACATTAAAATTGGTTTAATTGTGTGGTCATATAAGTGAAATGGGAGTCGAAATAAATGACATTGATTTTTGTAATTTAAAGATTGCCTTAAATATTTCCAATAAGGTATTCACACATTCATTATCTTGATAGTCTCCCTAAAATCCAGCTCGGTTATAAATTAAAAAAAAAAATCTTTGTTTTAAACAAATTCACGTCTAGACACCAGTCAGTACAATAGCAATGCAATTTATCGAGTCGGTTTTACTTTTTCATAACAATTGAACAAAGTCATCAGCAAACATAAGACAATCAACCCGATGATTATTTATATCAACAGGATCTGGGCTTGATACTAAGTAAAGAGGTATATCATTTATAAAAAGCGTGAATAAATTGGAGTTTAAAACACCCTCTTGTCTTACTCCGTGCAGTTTTTGGCGTGCAGGACTTTGGTCAAAATTACTACAACATGGAGTAAATGGAAAGATGTATAATATTATTGTAAATATATATTCAAATATCAAATCACGTATTTTTAATGGTAGTAAGTACTCAGAATATTTTCCTTGCAATGTCGGAGTAAGACAAGGAGAAAATTTATCACCCTTGCTGTTTGCCCTATATTTGAATGATCTTGAATCTTTCATGCTAGACAAAACTTCAGTTGGTTTAGAAAGTCTCTCGAATGATATAGAAGTAGAGTTAAACATGTACTTGAAATTTTTAATAATTTTATATGCAGATGATACAGTTTTATTGTCTGAATCGAGAGAAGATTTACAAAAACAGTTAGACGTATTATGTGAATACTGCGAAGCGTGGAAATTAAAGGTTAATGTCCAGAAAAGCAAAATTGTAATTTTTAGTGGTGGTCGACTGCCAGAAAATATTAGTTTTAAATATAACGATATTGAATTAGATATTGTAAATGAATTTACGTATTTAGGTGTATTGTTCTCTAGAACAGGAAGTTTTTCTAAAGCCAAAAAAATACAAGTTGAAAAGGCATCACGCGCCATGTGTGATATTTTGAGAAAAGGGAGATTACACAATTTGTCTATCGATTGCCAATTGGATTTATTTGATAAAGTTATCAAACCTATGCTTTTGTATGGGTGCGAAGTATGGGGTTTTGGCAACAACTCTGTTATAGAAAAAGTACATCTGAAATTTTGTAAGATGCTACTCAAAATTAAAATGAGCACTCCAGATTTTATGATATACGGAGAGCTTGGGCGATACCTTTT
>MJUU01025076.1:5885-21867 GCA_002080025.1 Modiolus philippinarum
TGCAAAACCAATATCATATATATTTCAATTGGTAACTCGATTGGTAAATTGTATTTTATATCAGGATGAATATCGAGGTTTTGTTTATTATTATTATTATTATTATTTTATTTATTTTTTTTTTTTGGCTTCTAGATGATCGTTTAAAGACCTTAAAAGCATGATTCAATACACTATAGTATAAATGACAATAAATGATCATTTTGACATATACGTTTGTACATTTTAATCAATATCAGGTACATCTAACAATCGTTTCCTTTTGTGAGCTAGAATTTTTCGAGCATGATATTGCCGAACACCCATTTCTCCATGCATTGGTTCGTGAGGTGAAGTTATTCTTCCAGACTTTTTTTTTGTTTTCTGACCTTTTTTGAGGATTATCAATTACATGGTTCCTACAAAATATTACGAATTAAAGGTACAATGTATTAACAAACATCATTGATAACAATCTAGATTTAATTACCAATTTTAATAATGAAAGTGACGGATAATGTTGTACAGAAATGTCACCATTAAAATAAAACAAATAGCACAAAGGTTCCATACTTAAGTAAGAATTAATATGACCCTGTTTCAGGTATTAATATGACCCTGTTTCAGGTATTAATATGATATATATTGATTACAAAAACAGGAAAACAGCAAACACCTACAATGGCCAGGAACTACAATCTACAAGCAAACTGCACCAGAAAAACAATAATGAAAACAAGAGACAAACATAAATAACGATAGGAAATAAATTTCAAATCAATCAATATGTTTTTGGCTATTGTATGTGAAATGACCTATGTCTATTAACGTTTCTTAAATTTCATGTAAATGGGATGTCCTGTCACTTGATAACTCTTCATCTGTAGGTTTGTTTTGGTATGTCTCCTATATCTTAATTTTTAACGCTTTCAACGAGATCTTTCTTCTAAAACAGCATATTTGTAACCATTATTCAATTTAAATTGATATAAATAATTGATGTGATTTTATCAAAACAAAATCAGGAAATGCATTCAATGTTAGAAACCACCAATTCATTTCAATTCACAGTAACTTCGGTATTTAGTTATTTTACATTTTCAATTGAATTTTCCCATATTCAAATCTGTCTGGACAACATATCTTAAATTTAACCTGTAAGAAACCGTATATTTTCCAAAAGGTGCATATCTCGTCAACATCATATCAACGTTTCATCATACCTTTATTTATTCGAGGATGAATTCAATCTTCTATTTACATGTCCTCTATACGAAAACAAACGAAGAGAGTTTGTGTGCAGTCTCAACAACAATCCCAACTATGCCAATCTGTCACAGAGGGAAGCATTGGTTTGGCTTATGTCCAATGAAAATAGAGATATTATAAGAAGAGAAAAAAAAACCAAAATGTTGTACAGTGGTAATTAGTAATAGGAATTAATCTGTAACGGTTCTCCTAAAGGGCAACTCCATTTATAATGATATAATTCATTTGTATTCATTTTGTTTGTATTCTAGTCGTTATGTCCATGTTTGTAGATACTGTGTTTGTAATCTTTAGATTAGATTTTCTCTCTTTATTTGTAAAAATTACTTTGCCTCTCGCGGGCACCAAAATTGGAATAAAGAATTTACTTACTTACTTACTTACTTACCTTTAAAGCCACCCAAGAGAGTTTTTTAGGTTGGGAAAAACCCTATCTATAAATATGCAACGATATACGTGCGATAGATATTTGCTCTCTATAAGTTTCACTTGTGTACTTGTTTTTGAGAGAATATCGTGTAAGGATACACTATCATACTTTCAATTTGACATTTCATTATTGTTTAGTAATTTCCAAATGTTATTCGTCAACAAACACGTATTTAATTTGCAAAGTGTTCTTCCTATCGCTCTCATCCGATACCCTTCAAAAGTGTAACCCATCTTTACGACTAGAAGACAATCACAATTACAAATGTTCTTTTTTTAGCATACCTGATCCGAAGGGTCAGTATGAGCTATTGCCATTTCTTGGCGTCAGTCGTCTCTCCGTCCGTCCGTCCGTCGTCCGTTAATTTTTCACATATTCATCTTCTCCTCTGAAACCACTGAAGCAAATTCAACCAAACTTTTCAGAGCAGAAGATGAAAATATGATTTTTCCCGTAAGGTCCAATTATAAACCTAAGTTCCGTGCTGGCGGCCATGTTTTTTATCGGATCAAAACAAAATGAGCAACCTTTGTAAAGGACCTTCCATCCATCATTCCTGTAAAGTTTGGTTGAATTTGCTTCAGTGGATTCAGAGGAGTAGATGAAAATGTCATTTCCCCATAGGGTCCTATGTTAAACCATGTTCCGTGCTGGCCGCCATGTTATTCGTCGGATCAGAATAAAATGAGCAATCCTTTTTAAGGACCTTTAGGTCATCATTCCTGTAAAGTTTGGTTCAATTGGCTTCAGCCGTTTCAGAGCAGAAGATGAAAATATGATTTTTCCCGTAAGGTCCAATGTTAAACCTAAGTTCCGTGCTAGAGGCCAAGTTTTTTATTGGATCAAAACAAAATGAGCAACCTTTGTGAAGGACATTCCATACATCATTCCTGTCTGTAAAGTTTGGTTGAATTTGCTTCAGTGGTTTCAGAGGAGTAGATGAAAATGTGATTTTTCCAAAGGGTCCTATGTTAAACCAAGTTCTGTGGTGGCGGCCATGTTTTTCTTTGGATCAGAACGAAATGAGCAATCTTTGTTAAGAACTGTAAGTACATCACTCCTGTAAAGTTTGGTTCAATTGACTTCAACCGTTTCAGAGCAGAAGATGAAAATATGATTTTTCCCATAGGGTCCAATGTTACATTGTAAAACATTTTCCGTGCTGGCCGCCATGTTTTTCGACGGATCAGAATTAAATGAGCAATCTTTGTTAAGGACCTTTAGGTCATCATTCCTGTAAAGTTTGGTTCAATTGGCTTCAGTCGTTTCAGAGCAGAATGTGAAAATATGATTTTTCACGTAAGGTCCAATTTTAAACCTAAGTTCCGTGCTAGCGGCCATGTTTTTATTGGATCGAAACAAATTGAGCAACCTTTGTGAAGGACCTTCCATACATCATTCCTGTAAAGTTTGGTTAAATTTGCTTTAGTGGTTTCAGAGGAGTAGATGAAAATGTGATATTTCCATAGGGTCCTATGTGAAACCATGTTCCGTGGTGGCGGCCATGTTTTTCTTCGGATCAGAACGAAATGAGCAATCTTTGTTAAGGACTTTAAATACATCACTCCTGTAAAGTTTGGTTCAATTTGCTTCAGCCATTTCAGAGCAGAAGATGAAAATATGATTTTTCCCGTAAGGTCCAATGTTAAACCTAAGTTCCGTGCTTGCGGCCATGTTTTTTATTGGATCAAAACAAAATGAGGAACCTCTGTGAAGGACCTTCCATACATCATTAAAATTAAAACGGATTATCACATCGGGACCAATCCCTGGCTGACTGAATCAATGTACACCAGATTGAAGTCCTAGTACATATCTAGTAGTTGTTATTTCATCCCAACATTTGTTGTTGTTCCCTTAAGACGTCTAATTTCAAAAGAAATATCGTAGTCGATTGCCTTGACCAGCATGAAAATACCAATTCCTTGCAGTTGTATACAAACATCTCGCTAAGTATTTGAGTTACATAATAATTTGGGATTGTGAAATATGCATTTGACAAGAAAGCGTTAGGTGCCTTGCATTTATTTTCATACATAAATTTCACTTGCCCTTTTGTGGATTCACGGAAAATTCCATCGGGACTCACCACCAGATAAATTGTCATTATAATTATAAGGTACTCCTACACATCCCTTTTAAAGATGTTTTAAATCTGGATAATAAAAAGGTAAATGGCCCCAAAAAGGTAAAAATGTGAATAATCAATGGTAACAAACCACATCCAATAACCCAAATATCAAGAAACTAAAATTTTATAAGAAGACAAGGACAAGCCAATGACCAACATATTCCTGACTTGGATGTTCCTTTTGTTTCTTTAGTGTTGATAATCCTAGCGCCGTGTTGAAAGTACTACCATTGACCACAACTTCCTTACGTGTCTCGAACCATTCATCAGATTTCTGTATTTGTTATTGCGGGTTGTCGGTCGTAAAGGTCTTATTTAGTCTATAGTAATTGTTTTGTTGGTACATTTCTACAACGTCTGATGTGCAAAAGTTGAAATTTTCCATTCATTGTGGCGCCTCCTTGACAAATTACTTTTGAATGCGAAAGACCAGTCTCTATTGGCTTCTTTATGTCGACGATATTTACACGAATTGAGCAAATTACTGGATAAAATTTTGACTTCCGCCACTCGTCGCCTCCAAGTTTTTTTAATTTTTGTTTCGCTCTGTCGAGTGAAAGGAGTCTTTCTCGTAGACATTTTATGTGATTGGCAAAAGATTGCAACAACTGCTTCATTTCCTCCGTAATATACCTTTTCTCATGACTCGGAATTCTTTCTATATTTGATATACCCTGTTCAAAATCTGTCCCCTATTTTTGGACCCAGACATGTACTTCCTATGAAACAGGCGATATCCTATTTGCCAAAACCTTAAAGTTTTGTCATTGTATCTCATACTTGAAGTGTTTGTGATTGTTCTTGTGTCTAACATCATTGTTTTCAGTATTCTCGTTGTTGCCGTGTCTTTAGACTTCGATTTTTGTAGATTTCACTCCTTTGTTCCTTCGGTAATCTACTGCCGTTGTTTCAACAAGATCTAAAAACAACAAATAACATATATTTTCTGTTGGAAATTGTTTTGAAGCTAATAGGTGATTAAACTTCCTGAATGTCTTCAGGTGTTCTACTGATTCCACACCGTGAGTGCTTTGTTTTGAATGTTGTGATTTCTATTTCTGTGCTTTGTTTTGAATGTTGTGATTTCTATTTCTGTGCTTTGTTTTGAATGTTGTGATTTCTATTTCTGTGCTTTGTATTGTTTTGTGTCTAACGTAATTGTTTTCTGTGTTCTTGTTTTGGTCATGCCTTTGGACTTCGATTTTTGTAAATTTCACTCCTTTGTTCCTTCGGTATTCTACAGCCGTTGTTCCAAATAGTCAACAACTTCCGATAAAAGTAATAATAATTGATTGACTTCATTTGTATTATCCAACAGTTCGTAATCAGCACTATCCATTTATAAGGAATCTTAACGTTTGTGACTTTAGGGTCATTTAAAACTCAAAGGAGTATACCTGACTCGTGAACGGATGTTAATCGGAGAATTAGGTTCATGAACGGATGTTAATCTGAGAATTTGGTTCATGAACGATTTCATTTGACATCAACTCTCGGTTCCACGAAAGAATTGCTTTTTGTCAACTATTGAATGCATGAGAAATGGAATATCTCTTCACAGTTCCATTTTTCAATATCATATTAATCATTCCATTTAAAGAAAACATGAATTGAATGTTTATCTTTTCTACAAATTGGTCAGAAAAACAGGATGCAACAACAAAAATATGTTTCCATTTATTAACAGATCTATTGATATAAAAAATTAAACCGACAGTAAAAATAACAATGCAATAATTTTTTTTCTACCTAATTTAAAACACAATGTGAAAAATACAATGGTTTTATACTTTTTTGGTTCGTGAACAATGTACTTGCAAAACGAATACTGTATTACATATTAATTACTTCGGTTTCACACCAAAAGCAATGTTTCACACTGATTAGTGCGATCAAGTTCTGAATGTCGTGCGTTGTGCCTGTATTCTAACATGCTCTAGTTAATCGTCAACCAGTATAATACTCGATAACCATGCGCATCTGGTATAGGAATATGAGAAAACGGGTTGAAAAACAACAATGTTTTAAATTTTGTTCGTCTAAGTTAACGCTGAAAATAAAGGACAAAAACAGTTTTTAACTAAATCATGCCATTCAGACACATATATGTGTATTGCTGTGCTTTCGATTTTAATTTTGAACTTGCTTCTGTTTGAAAACGTCAGATTTTGTATTGCGACGTCATAGACACAGACAGTAATTGAGTTGGGAAATCCGCCTTCTCTTAGGTCGCTTCAGAAGGAAAATTCTATTTTCTGTCATATCAAATTGAAATAATTCAGGCAACGCTCTGGGTTAAATTTGAATATAAAGGCCCAGCCCATGGTTAAATTTCCAATAACCATATACCTGCCATGAATTATTTCTTAATCATATCCTTTTATTGTCGTAAAATTTGTTTTTATGTTCTCATTTTTGCCATGTCTTTTGACTTTGATTTTTATATTAATCACATGCCTTGTTCCTTTAGTTTTCAACAAAAACAATAAGTAAAAATCACTAGCTTGAGTCGACGGTCGACATCACGATCTTGTGGATCGCTATGGGATATCTGTTTCCCAGATGACAACAGATTTCCCTCTACAACTAAAATTTGTTTTTCCTTTATCGGATTTGACTTTACTACCGGAGCTGACATGCTCAACATGGCGGGTGTCTTATAAGAAGCATGAGATGCTTACTCTACCGGTACACCTGATCTCACCCATGGTTTTTATTGGGTCCGCGTTGTTCATCTGTATGTGTCTTCATTTTTCTTTTTTGTCCCGTATAGTGTGTCTTATTTTTGAAATTGTCCATGATTGTGCGTTCTTTTGATTGACGGTTCGGTTCTCAATAACTTTGAGACGTTGATCTGTTTATATATATTCATATACATTGTATATGAAAAAGAAAGGAAATGGGGTAAATGTCAAGGAGACAACATCCCATATCCAGGTTAAAACGACAAAAAACAAAACATCTAGGGGTCACCATATGGTCTTCAACACAGTGAGGAACCTCACACCATATAGTAAGCCCTAAAAGGCCCCGAAAAGATAAAGAAGTGAATAAATCAATGGAAACAAACCACATGTCAAATCAAATGTTTGGAAAATTGTTCACAGTGAATTTGTATACTATCCCATAAACGGATAAGTTTGTCAATTTGGTGCATGAAATTTTGTAGTCATTTTTCTGAAAGGGCAGTCAATTTTTTTTTATAATGATTATAATTCAGGACAGTACAATGCAGTACAATGCAAAAATGCATGTCTTTTACTAAAAGAGTATTTCTTAGTTTACAGCTTAGAATATATTGATTGTATTATATTCAAAATCAAATTCAAGCTCATGTTACTGTCGCAGTTGGCATATTTTAACTGCAATTCGTTTCTGTACTTTATTTTTTGTATCCACCCATTGCCGAATCTAGATGGGGATTGGGGTTCTCCTTTTGCTGGATTTAAGAATTATTATTGCACTACTTGGGTAAACATTAAAAAATGGACTGGAACTTCCTTTCTTGGAGCATTAATCCACCGGTGTCATCATATTTCATTGCACTGTTTATATTATCAATAAAAGCAATGCACAATTGAAATGATAAATTGATAGTATGTCGATCTCACCTAAAAATTACATTTTGAATTCGTCATAATGTTAATGAAATCCTTATAAACGCCCCGAGGGCGTTGCATTGTTCTGAAAAGGGGGCGTTTATTTAGATGAGGAAAACTCAAGCATAATTACATAAATACCCGAAAGAAACATTGAATAAACAACTTTTATATAACATAGAATATAAGTATCATGTGCTATCAAGGTCACATTGTCACAGATTATGTTTAGTTATAATTTTTGCCATTAAATTGTATATCATGACAAATAAACTCTTACTTTATTTATGGTTTAGAAGTAGCAAAATTAATATTTTGTCCAGAAAAAAGGGGGGACGTTTTATAGGCTTAATACGGCATTCATTAACATGATCAGTATCGAACTTCGTTTTCAATAATCATTGATTTTTTTTATTGACTATAATTGACTATAATTTGAGGATATTTAGGTCCTTTATTAAGGGACCTTCGGACTTCTTTATCCTCAATGATGTTTAAGTTCCCCGTTAATATATGTCCGCAAGCGTCATAGCGGTATGGTGACATGGAACAGTCTCAACTGCTTGGGTAGTTCTTCTCAAAATCAGCATCACGGTGATAGAAAAGTAATTGAAAAAAACTTCTAGCAGATTGTTTGTAAGAAAAGGAAATGACAGGCATATCCTAGCTGTCAAAACATACATGTACCTGTACAAGTTTTTGAATATCTGGGTCCCGATAAATGCTTGTAATATCAATCAAATCAATTCCTTTATTAATATATTTAATTTTCAAAAATTGTTTGACGTGGTCATCGGGTTCATCGAAACAGTATATAGATCTTTAACATTTACAAGGTTTTTACGTTTGCTTTTTATATTATAAATCACTCTCCCACCATGTGGATGGCGTAATTTTCGAGACAAAACGCCTATGATGTCAATTGAAGCGTGCTGATAATGTTTCCCTTACTCATGATTTTAAGATTTTACCCCAATGAATAAGCTGTCTGAAGTTTTTTTTTTATTCAAGACAGTTAACATTCCCTTTTAGCTCTAATAAATTCTAACTTGGATTGATCGGGGGATTTTTCAACAATTTCTTACGGTTGCACTTTTTAAAGTTTCATGATCATAAGCTGAATTGTAAAAGGGTCTAAACTTTTAAGGAAAACGCATACGATATAAATGCTGCTGGGTGCGTCGCTGTAGCAGACGATGGCGACCAGTTTCTCCCACGCACTTAATTTCACAGCTTGCTTTATCAAAGTTGGCTAGCTAGTATTGCTGAAAGTGAAAAATTAAACTTATATGTGTCCTGTATGTCTTGTAAATATATTTTTGATTTTGAAACATATTTAAATTAGGATTTTGAAACATTTTTATTATGTAAGCTACGTAGTGGTACTTTAAAATTACAGTTAGAACTTGGTCTTTATGCGAGTATTTCAAGGAATAATAGAGTTTGTAAGTGATGTTATTTGAATGTCTAGGAAGATGAATACCACTTTGATTTTGTTTATCAAGAATATAGAGTTTTAAGAAATCGTTATTTACAAAAATATTATTGTTCATGGCCAAATATTTTTAAGCTTAAAATTTTGGTTAGAGCTCAATCTGTAAAATTATCTCGACAATTATTTTCGTATCTAAAGTCAGCATGGAACTATATATCATAATTGTAAGAAATACTATAATAATCTACATATAAAAAAGAAAGGAATTGGGGTAAATGTCAAGAAGACAACATCCCATATCCAGGTTAAAACGACAAAAAACAAAACATCTAGGGGTCACCATATGGTTTTCAACACAGTGAGGAACCTGACACCATATAGTAAGCCCTAAATGGCCCCGAAAAGGTAAAAAAGTGAATAAATCAATGGAAACAAACCACATCCAATAACCCAAATATCAAGAAACTAAAATTATATAAGAAGAAAAGGACAAACCAATGACCAACATATTCCTGACTTGGGACCAGCGCAAAAATTGCGGTGGGGTTAAACTCGTTTTCTTGGATCCAAACCCTTCCCTATGTGTGGTGAATAGCTAAAAATAAATACACAAAAAGACTCACAGTTAAAATCAAACTGGAAAAAGTCCAACTTATCAAGACGAGTACCCTTACAATGAAGTACATAAAACATGAAGACAATACACACAGGTACTGTCCGGACAAATGCTCGCAGTTACCGACAGCTAGCTAAGGACATAATTTCCGTTGACTATGATATCAAGCCTTCTTACATATGAAATTTTAATTGAAATACTTCTAAATAGATTTGGTATAACAACATCATCAATTATGAAAGAAGAACATGATATTGTGTAATTTTATTTCTGCTGTCGAGTGTTTTTCATATAATTATTGACATTGTTTATTCTCTGTCATATTGTCATGGTTATTTGTATTGTAACGTGATGCTTATGCAATAAAGATCATATAAATAAATTCATTCAGTAATTCTTTAGACACATGGTTTCCAGAATACTGTTAACAACGTAATTATTTATGGAACTACGAAGCGATATATTTAATTAATTGAATTTTAATGGTTAAAAAATAATTTTGTGGCTTGCTGTGACTGTCTGGTTTCGAAGGTATTAGCGTTCACGAATTAGTAACAAAACCGTTCACGAACCAAAATTCTCCCAAGAACCAATAATTAATTGTCGAAAAAGGCCATCTACAGAAACACTGATTTCTAAAGAGACAAGATCGACGATCTAGTCTTTTTCTTGCCAGTCTTGAAATCTTCGAACTTGTTTTAGAACATATCTAAAAATTGTAAAATTTCAAAAACAGAAAGAAACTGTTGGATTATCTCTTTTTTAATTAAGGCGTGTGACATACATCTTCGATAGCCAAGGGTTCGATTCGCTCCTCTCCTCTTCTACCTTGGCGGATTGAGCTACAATTTGTGAAACATCAGTTTCAAATTATCTCCCTTCGAAGTAAGAGTTTCAGTATGATTTATTGTAATAATTAAAGATTTTTTATTGCATCTAATAAAACAACAATTCACAATATATTTAACTACAACTATTTAACCCTAAAAAAGTACAGAAAGATTATAAAATCGAAGAAATTTTGCAAAATAGAAAATTCACTAAGCACCATCTGGAAATTCGATTAATTTGAGAAAAATAGCGTGGGTTTTGCTTCGTATGGAGGCGTCCCTAATACTTTATATTTCTATAACATGATTGGTTGTCTTTACAACTTCAAGTCAGACGTCTACAATTTCATATCTCATTGATCATTCAGTTTTATAATAGTTTCAATTGCTTTGAAAACAACCAGTTCATTGAAGTCATCACTGGTTAAAATCTATAATTTCGTTATTGTAATCACAATCAGCGTAATCATTTTTGTTTTACGTTTTCTTTCTTGCCGTTCACCAATGCCATGTTTACAATTTTGATTTATGGAGTTGTGTGTGCATATTTCGTTCTAGCATTGAAAATTGAGGAGTTCTGTCCATTTGTAAGCATGCAAGTTGAAGATACGGCAACGTCAGGTGAATTGTTTGCAAGTTCAAGTATCGAATGTGCAATAGTGTGCACAATGTATTCATCATGTGGCATCGCTGTGTATAGGCTAAGTTCCAAGCAATGTCTCCTATACAGGAACGACTTCAAATTGCAGCAGAAAACTGAAGCAGATGACAATATTCTCCTGATGAAAGGTATGTAATAAGCGTAAACAATGATTATAATCATAGTTTAAGATATTTTGATCAATTGAAAGCATAGGGGCCATGAATCTCGTTCAATTTAAAATTAGGATGAAGCTAAGTGAGGTTTTTGAAATTTGTATAAGCCATTCGAATTTCCGGTGTTTTAACCAATTTAAAAATGTACTTTGCCCCAATATACACCCGTTTTTAGGGTTGTATTTATTGTCTGTCTTGTGTGTCTGAAACTTAAACCTTTACTTTAATTTTAACCAAGACAGACTTATCTAACTTTGAAAGTGTATAGATCTTGTCAAGAGGAATATAAATATGCAAAAAGAATTAGATCAGGCCAAGATCACAGACGTGAAATGGGGTGAAATTGTCTGTTGATGGGACATATGTAGTGTTTCACTAATACATCTTGCTTGATTTGTGGTTAAAAATATGTCTTGATGAAATCTATCAATTACTTTCATCTGTATATTTACTTAATTGATCATATTATGAAGAAACAGATAGATATTGTATAAAATATCACATATGATATACTATCTATCAATGATGACGGAATATAATGTGTCTTTCACAGCCTTTCTTTACAGTAGCTAAATTTACAACAAAACAGTATCGGTTACAAATCATGTATTTGTTTAATATATTTGTATATTGAATCAACGGCAGCACAAAAATAAAAGTTTAAAGACATGGCAAAAACGGCAACAGAGAAAAACAGATATAACAAGGACATGAGACAGCTACAATGTACGGAAATAAAAAGACAACATTTAGAACTAAGGCACTCATAGTGTTAACTCCTATGGAAACTATGAGTAACATCAGGTGGCCAGGAAGGGTAAGTATGTCCTGCTCCGCTGGCGGCACCTGTCACACTATCAGTGAGTCAATCCAGGGTTGAGTCAAAACCGATTATGTCAAAACCATGAACACGTGAAATCTAGCTGAAAATATCTGTTTTCATTTGGGACACCGACAAGTCATATCTGTCAATAATGTTCTGGTGACGGGCATAGAATTATATATTTTTCTTAAAGGATGAAAGTAATAAAGGCTGAACAAATCCCTGACTTAGCAGTTTTAGGGACAGTGTTTTTGCTCTATTAAAAATCACTGTATAAACTACATGCTCGACAGTAACGAGTCAGCTGTAAAATGTACACTCGATAGGCTTGAGAGGTAGGCATATTGTTACTAAGAAAGGGAAAGTTCACAATTGCAAAGTAAAACCACTAAAATGTGGCTATCAGTTGCATAAACATTATTTTTTAAAATAATTTATAGATTTTTCATGGTTGTGTAACATACGATGCATATCTTCTGGGAATTATTCTACTGTTTTCCTAATAACTGTGTATATATTCAGAGCGTTTACAAGATAGTTGTTTAGCTTATAGGAAATCCTAAAAAAAATACGTATTCAAACGAATACCGAGGCAAAAATGAAGAAAGGGGGAATTCCAAAATCCCAAAATCACGGCAACCCATATCCAACACGAATGAGACAACAATCAAAAACTTTTTTCTCTTTTTTTTTTATCAAATGAAAGTTACTTACTAAAGTATTAATAACAATCAGAACCTCTGAAGAAATTGTTATATGAAGTTACAATCTGATAAAATCATATCTCTCACTTGCTCCCCCTTTATCGTGCTATATCAGAAATGCCAGAAATCGAAAAATCTTACTTTAATCGTGTAACTATGTAATAGTAACTTGTGTAGAGGGCTGCATCCGGATTTACAGACTGCCTAAGGACCGCGATACGGACCGTGTACCTTGTTACAGCCCGAGCCGAAGGCAAGGACTGTAACAAGGCACAGGTCCGTATCAAGGTCCTTAGGCAGTCTGTAAATCTGATGCAGCCCGATACACAAGTTTCTATTACTTTTATTTCATTGAACAAATTTACAAGTCAAACGATTTAGGTTAATGTTTTCCTCTTTTTTATAATTGTCTGCAATTTACGAAAATAATTAAGTAAAAGTAAAAGTGAAATTGAAAAACAGACATGAAATTTGAGGTTACATATTTCTGATTCTCTGAAACTGATATTTAAAACAATGTGAGATTAATTCATTTTTTTTCTTATCTTTCTCGGTTGACAGGTTAAAAAATACAATAAATTGTGATTTTTAAGCTTAATATTTGTTCTTGTTCTGCTGACGTCACCACCGGGCTCTATTTCCACAGCGGGCTGTATCGGACCTCAATACAGCCCGCCCAAGCGATACAGCCCGCTCTGAGTATTGTTTGTGTTGTATGTTGAAATACAGTATACCATGTGATAGTAATTGAACCAATTAAATTATTTGTAACAAAAGTGATATGAAATAAGTGTAGTTCAAACATTCAGTTTATTGCCGAACATAAACATAATATTTTTTGCAACAACGACAGTAGAATACCAAAGGAACAAAGGAGTGAAATTTCAAAAAATCGAAGTCCAAAGACATGGCCAAAACGAGAACACAGAAAACAATGACGTTAGACACAGAGAACAATGACGTTAGACAGATACAAAGCACAGAAATAGAAATCATAACATTCAAAACAAAGGCACTCACAGTGAGAACTCCAGTGAAACTGAGAGTGACATCAGGTGCCCGGTAAGGGTAAGCATGTCCTGCTCTGTTAACAGCAACCGTCACACTGTGAGTGAGTCAATCCAGGAAAATGTCAAAGTCGGTAGTCAAATCCGGGAAGACGTGAATCTAGCTGAAAATGTCCACTTTCATTTGGGATATAGAATTTCTTGAGGGATGGAATTGACAAAGGTTGAACAAATCCCTGACTAAGCAGCTTTGGGGACAGTGTTTTTTCTCTGTTCAAAACATCACTGTACAAACTACACACTCAACAGTAACGAATCAACTGTGAAATGTACACTCCATAGGCTGGAGAGGTAGGTATATTGCTGCTCAGAAAGGGAAAGTTAACAATTGGAAAATTAAAATCATCACGCTTGTCATATAGCTTAGATTTCAAACGTCCATCTTCGTCAATATTCAATAAAAGATATATATGACCTCCGAATTCGACAAAAATATTGCCGATCAAAATTTCTAACCTTTTGATTACGTCAGTTTCAGCGACTTCTTGATTGAATCAGTGTGGTTCTTAACAAAATATGCCTTGTCTTTCCCTGTTACTAAATAGGTGTATCTGCGTTCTCCATTTTTAGTGCAGAAACATTGATGTATTAAAATTGCAAATTTTGTGATTTACATTTTTTGTTTAGCATGTTAAATCAGAATATTTGCACAGGATATTTTTGTGAATCATATCGTAGCTTTAAAGCAGTCCAAATCATGTATCAATCGAAAATTTTTACTTTTTATATATCAATTCCATTTGAAAAAAAAACAGAATACCAAAGTAACTGATGCAGTTGTATTGACTAAATAGGGAATAATACATGGCAAAATCCGTATCACATGGGGTATCATCCCGAGTTACCAATATCAGCCCGAGGGCCTCCGAGGGATGATATTGGTCGAGTGGTACTCACAAAAAAATGTTATCCCTAAATTTTTTACCCTTCCCCAAACAATTTTTTACCCTCCAAAATTTGTTTTACCCCTCCAAAATCCCCCTCCAATTATTTTTAACAAAAACGTCAAATATTTTTAACCGGGGTTTCCATCGGAAAATCCGGTTATTAAAATGGTGAAAATGGCGGGCGGGCGGCGAGCGGGCAGCTGCCAAATGGGTACATCATTTGTCCGAAGCAGATCTCCTACAGTATTTGAGACAGGAAGTTTTATAATGCAGATCAATTGTACATATCTTAAAGGTGTGCATGGTATTTTGATTTTGATTTTTGTTAATTTATGTCAAAATTATCAGTTGTTGAACTTAGTCATTTTTACGTCAAATATTTACCAATAGGGTGTCCCATTTGTCCAGAACAAATATCCTACAGCATAATAGACAGGAAGTTTTTATAATGCAGATCATTTATACCTGTATCAGAGGCATGCACAGTACCTTTATTTTCCATTTTGATTAAAATCCAAGTTGCTGAACTTTCAGAAATAGGCTACTTTGGTGGAAAGTTTAACATTGAAAATTAATAAAAATTATAAACTTGTACATTTCAAATATTCAGGGTCAACCCATGTGTATGATAAAATGGGTACATCATTTGTCCGGAGCAAATCTCCTACAGTATTTGAGACAGGAAGTTTTTATTTTGCGGATCAATTGTACATATATCAAAGGAGTGCATGGTACTTTGATTTTTGATAATTTATGTCAAAAATATCAGTAGTTGAACTTGATAAAATGGGTACATCATTTGTCCGGAGCAAATCTCCTACAGTATTTGAGACAGGAAGTTTTTATAATGCAGATAAATTGTACATATATCAAAGGTGTGCATGGTAGTTTGATTTTGATTTTTGATAATTTATGTAAAAAAAAACAGTGGTTGAACTTAGTCATTTTTACGTCAAATTTTTAACAATAAGGTACCCCTTTGTCCACAGCAAATCTCCTACAGTATTTGAGACAGGACGTTTTTATTTTGCAGATTAATTGTACATATCTTAAGGGTGTGCATGGTACTTTGATTTTGATTTTTGTTGATTTATGTCAAAATTATCAGTTGTTGAACTTAGTCATTTTACGTCAAATATTTACCAATAGGGTGTCCCATTTGTCCATAACAAATATCCTACAGCATAATAGACAGGAAGTTTTTATAATGCAGATCATTAATGACTGTATCAGAGGCATGCACAGTACCTTTATTTTCCATTTTGATTAAAATCCAAGTTGCTGAACTTTCAGAAATAGGCTACTTTTGTGGAAGGTTTAACATTGAAACTAAATAAAAATTATAAACTTGTACATTTCAAATATTCAGGGTCAACCCATGTGTATGATATACTGT
>MJUU01025076.1:21897-62178 GCA_002080025.1 Modiolus philippinarum
CATGTAAAAGAAAACCCGGTTTGCTGTCACATTGACAGCTTTCCTCTTGTTTTGTTATTTTGAAAATGGTATGATACAGGGCTAGCCATGCGATAAAGGGTGTCTGATAAAGGGTATGCGATAAAGGGTATGACGTCAGTGTCAATACGGAATGAACCCCCATGCACTGTATCACATATTCAAAACGTCTGTATTCATTACTAAACATATGATAAAATGTAACTATATGTATCTTCACAAGAACTGTCAATATTTTTGTACAACAATACACCCTTCGTAGCAGTTCTATTTCACTGCTTTTACAGTGGTAGATGAGACTTTATTTAAGCTAGAGTTTGGGTTAAACCAGTTTATGGATACATAAACCTCACTTCCCTATTGTAATAGACATACAGATAAAACCCAAACAGGTAGAGTGCTAACTCCAAGACCACTTTCTTGAAAAGGAAAGACTAAGACAACACTTAATTTAGAAAGATGGGTGACGGAGTGTTTGCCGCTTAACTGCTGGCTTGCACAAGGAGATTAGTCTGCCGGTAAAACATACGGATACATATCATTGATGATTTTTTCCATAGAGATAAGTAATTTAATTGTGGGTGATAACCAAAAGTATGTAAACAAACGCGGTTCAGAAATGACAAGGTGAGAATCTCTCAACTAAATAAGTGTTCATATAGCATTGTTTACAAAGAAATTGTGCTTATTCTTTGGCGAAATTAATAGCGATTTTCCCTGTGTAAGCTTTGGTTCAAAACTATTTGTACTTTTTGTGTGAAACGTGAACAAAAGGGAAAATTGTAAGCAAAAATTTAAGCTGTCAGTATTAATTAAGAAATAAAAGACTTCTTTCAAGGTCTCATGAAAGCTTCTTTGCTTTATTTTCAAGCTCTAAATGTTGTTCAAGAACTGCAAGCATAAAACAGGTTAAAAAACAGGTTTAAAAACAAGTTTAAATTTGGTATTTAAGCGAAAAATACAGTATAAGTAGATTTCTGTGGGTCATCGCCAGGAGTAAGTCAGTTTCTGAGGGTGATTAACAAATCTCAAGAAAATTAAGCTTATCATGTTAAAAAGTAAAGAAGCGAAACACAGCAATAGAAAATGTACTGACTATTGAAAAAAAAATAGTAAATTAAAGTGCACAACCAAAATCAGAAAGTAAGCTTGTGGATTCAAATATTGTTAGTTCTAGTAAAAAGCCCAAATTTAATACTATATTTTTGTCCGAGGTTTGCTAGATTGAAACATGAATAAAATTATATGACAACCATCACATATATATCTGGAGGAACGATATTCACAGGTCTTATGATCAACAAAATCAGTCAGCCTATACAGCAACAAACATCACTAATGTGGACTTCGCAAATAATAGCATTCACCACAGCAATGGATTTATTATGAATGTAGACCTTGACGAGACCCTACATACCTCCTTTTTTTTGGAGTTCACATTGTTAGTGCTTTAGTTAAGTTACGTTCCATTTTTTGGCAAAGGAGTAACGAAGCAAAAAAGATAGAGGCGAAAATTCTTAATTATAAAATGCAAAAAGATGGCAATTCAGATGTAACACAATATTATAAATGTTGACTTTGACAATTTAAAAACGTGACAAATGTCACCTAAGTTAAATGGTGAAGATTCCAGGTCTCTACGACATGCTGATTAGAAGAACAGAGCATTGGAGGTCAACAACTCAAAAAATACCAACCAATTGCGCTTACAATTTCTGTCTTACCTAAGAAACAATATGCGCTTACACTTCATCATTTTTTTTTTACAGTTCCCGAGTTTCTGCTAACAAAAATCTAACAGAAATAGATAACTCCCTTCAAAATAGATCGATATGCGGCCAAGACTTAAAATGTCCCCATTAATTTTTATCGATCATTGAGATGAGTACCTTGATATAGAGCTCGGTTGCTTACGATTAAGCTACTTCAGCAAGGGTTCGATACCTTTAACTCGAAGTCATCACAACAGACGTTTTACGGTCGAAATCACGATCTTATGGACCTCTATACAATTATGGCACTTCTACGAGATTAATATGGGGTTTAACGGAGCAATAAAGTAATATTGAACGAGGGTTTACCCCGAGTTCAATATTATCTTTTGCGCTCCGTTAAACCCCATATTGATCGAGTATAGAAGTGCCATAATTGTTTNGGCTGAAGTCACTGATGACAAAGAAAAGAGGAGTGGTATATTCTATTGTGGGTGTTAAAGGGGTGTGGCTTGTAAATGTCAATCAAAGTAAGTGTGCAATATGATGATTTATCATGATCAACTGTGCAATATGATGTTTTATTGAGTAGATTCATTTCTATACTTTATACATAGAAATAAAAGTACAAATATAATAATTACCCTTACGGAGCATCTGATATCACCCATGGTGTTTATTGGGTCCGTATTGTTCTTCTGTGTGTTTCGTCATTTTTCTTTTCTGTCCCGTACTGATGTTGTGGCCATGTTTTTTGGGTTTTCAATGTTGCCTGTGTTGTGGATTGTTCGGTTCTTGACTCAGTTCTCACTTTATTTACATTGCACGAATTTGTCTCTAAAATACGAAAGAAATACTACCTAGTACATATACAATGTGTCTGATGCAAAAAGTTGTCTCGCTATTGTTAAAAGAATGGCACAAACTTGTGAGTTAGCGTCGTAAATCCGATAAGGAGGAAATGGTGCGGTAGGGGTGATAGTCTGACGGAGGCAGTATTGAAATGATATGTCCTGTAGTTTTCACAGGAGTTAGAGCGGACCAAAAGAATGAAAATATTACAGTAAAAAGCCTTCAAAAATAATAATATCAAAAGAAAAAGGCAATTATTTATTTATATCTTTAAACGGAAGAACAAACATTTATACCTTGTCCCGGCTAACCGATAGAAAAACCACAGCCTTATACATGTTATACTTAAGTATCCACAGTGGATAAAATAGTAGCAGTTGATTAAATGTGCACGCAAACAACCAACAGGCATTGATTAAACATCTTAAAATGCCCGCTAAAGCTCACACGTTTAGAATATCGAAATTTTACTATCTCTCGTGATGAGAAGAGAACCTACTTGTAGTTAACTAGATTTCATAATTCAATATATGAATGGACATTACCTCTTAAATATGTCGTACTCTTGAAATCACCCAAATATATGTGCTATTTGTTTTCTGATATCTATCGATTTTAATTCCATTTAATCTGTTTAAAATCATATGTTTGGCAAACAAAACAGCATTACATATACTCTCATTTCCTGCAATAGCTTTTGCTTTCTACAGAAGAGAATTGTGCAGTCGTATTCAGCTTTTAAATGGGCCAATCTCTCTTTTGTGCACGTTTCTAGATTCAAAAATTTTAAAGTGAAAACCCTGGTATGGTCAGTGCGTTTAGAAATCAAATTGTCCGTAGAATATGCATAGTTATATTTTTTGGTTTTGTTGATTTAGAAAATAAAAACGATTTTTATATATTTTTTACGATCAGATTATACCCCATGATATATGTTACAGGGAATCTGTGTAATTAGGGATTACTTGTAATCCCTGACAAAATCAGGGATTTCATGTAATCTCTGGTCGATTTAGGGAACACATGAAATCCCTAAAAATCCTAGGGATTACATGTAATCCCTGATGTTTTTTCAACATTTTTCACGTTTTCCCTGACAATCAATAATTGTGTTGTTGTTAGGCATTAAGTAAAATTGGGGATCATTTTCTGATGTAAATTGGCATATTCAACACAATTATAGAATATTTTAGTGATAAATTAAATTTTAAATGCAAGAAAATATATCTGCGGTTTACCCACAAGAATAAGCATTAATTTAGTCCAAAAATAAGACCAGTGACATTTATAAACAGTAATGTTAAATTTAAAATATGTTCTAGTGGAGTAGTATCTGGGAAAAAATTCCAAACATTACACAATTTTTTGCAGGGGACCAACTAAAAGACTCTTGTGGCTAAGTTTTATTTCATGGCCGCATAGTCTCAAAGATTACATTTGAATGTGTATTCCTTTAGGGTTCAATGTTAAATTACATGTATGTTCTTCACTCGTGGTCATCAAAGATATAGTAAGTAATTAAAAAAAATTGTGAAAAACAATTTTTATGCAGGGGACCACCAAAAAATTGTTGCGGCAAAGTTTTGTTCCAATTGGCTCATTAACTTCAGAGGAAAAGATCACCAAAGCAGGTTACAGAATGAAAATTTTCTTTTTATTGTTCTTTATATTACTGAACATTTCCATTTTAAATTCCCTTTGAAAATCTGAAAATAATCCATTTTTACAACCTTAAAATTGACTTTTATGAAATCAAAGGCATTAATAATGAGACCTGCACAAATCAATTAAACTTCATATTTTTTATTTTCAATAAAGTTATACGAGATTGAAAGATTTTTGAATACATTCTTCTTAATCTGAATGAAATAAACAAATTAACTTCGTAAGAGTTAGTAATCTTTCTTGGTTTTCTTAGCATTTAAACTCATTCCGATTTAAATTTGCAATTTATACGAAAAAAAGGAAATAGAGTAAATGACAAGGAGACAATATCCAATCTCCAGGCTCAAACGACCCAAAACAAAGCATTTAGGCGTAACCGTACGGTCTTCAACACAGTGAGGAACCTCATACCATATAGCAAGCCCTAAATGGCCCCCAAAAAGTGAACAAATCAATGGAAACAAGCCACATCCAATAACCCAATAAGAAGACTAGGATAAGCCAATGACCAACATTTTCCTGACTCGTGACAGGCGCAAAAATTGCGGTGGGTTAAACTCGTTTTCTTGGATCCAAACCCTCCCCTATGTGTGGTGAATGGTTAAAAAATAAATACACAAAAAGACTCACAGAAAAAATTAAACCAGAAAAAAAAGTCCAACTTATCCAGACGAGTACTTTTACAATGATGTACGTAAAATATGAAGACAATATAGTAAGGTACTGTCCTGACAAATGTTCGCAGTTACTGACAGCAAGCGAAGGACAAAATATCCGTTGACTATATCAAGCCTTCTTACATATGCAACTTCAATTAGAAAACTTCTAAATAGATTTCGTATAACAACAACAGCAAGTATGTTGATTTGCACTGATGAGATATAAGTTGTCGAAATGCGCATATGCAGAACATTAATTAACAGTCACTTCGGTATTTTGTTATTTATGAAAGAAGAACAAGATATTGTGTAATGCCACATACTGCCAATATGAAAAAAACTACAGTGCAAAGCATTTAGGAGGTGATAAAAATCTTTGCCATCAGAAAACCAGAAGTAAAGATTTAACAAAAATGCTGTATTTATATTTCTTATGAATAAGTGTTTTCAACGGATTAATAAGTTTGGAAAGACAATTTTTTAATTTATTCGCTTTGTCAATGATATTTCAATAGAAGTTTGGATGTGATATGCCCTGTTGTAAAAGAGTCCTGCATGTAGAACCAAATTTCCTTAATAAATTAAAATATCTGTAGTAAAATTTATAGAATGTTTTTTTTTTGTTTTTTTTTATCAATTTATGATATCAAAACCCTTGATGCAAAAGTTAGACAACGATTACGGTCGCTGCAGTCAGAAACATCACTACATACTCGTGATATCGAAAAAATTGTGAAATGTAGACCCCGTAAGGAGCTAACGGAATATCGACGTCGAGATGGGGAAAATTAACTATAGGGAGGATAAATCATCATAAACTTTAGTTTTAACTTTCCTTGATTTATTGATATATCAAGATCAAGAAAAGGTGTATGATCACTGCTGCTATTAGTTTTATTTAAAGTAAGTTCGGCAGGATAAATTTCGTCTGTAAATTTTGAAAACTCCAGATTATTTAAAGCTAAAATATCGTCCAAATATCTATTTGTATTGTTAAAACTATCCACTAAATGTTGTTCTGAAGGGTCTTTTTGAATTTTGGCCATGGATTATGACTCATAGCAATAGAGAAATAAATCTGCTATGAGAGATGCACAGTTGGTTCCCATAGGAATACCTATTTTTTCCGATAGACTGTATCACCGAAACGAACAAAAATATTATCAAGAAGATTTTATATTAAACTATTTAGAGATTTGTTAAGACGGACAGTATTTATTATTACTGAACTATCAAATTTTGTGTACAATGTCTTTTGATATTGCCATGAATGCTTAATTCTTGAATAAAAAACTCATGAAAACCATTTGGAATTTTATTTTATTTTGAGTATTAAGGTCAGGGAAAACGTGTAGATATTCCGAGACAAAAAGGGATTACATGTAATCACTTGTAAAAGTTAGGGATTGCATGTATTCCCTATATTAATGCGATTTAGTGATTACATGTATTCCCTGATTTTTTTAGAGATTACATGTACACGTAATCCCTAATAACACTGTAACAAATATATCTAATTTATTTAAGCTTAAAAAATTATGTAAAAATTATTTTTTCGCTGCTTGATTTTGATTCACTAATGTCAATCGCATCAATTCGTTAATACGTTGGATGAAAAAAAAGATGCTTAATTAGCTATTTTTGTTGTCTTGTACCATGATGTCATCAAATATAATCAGATATTCTGCATTAATTCTGCTTTTTCATAATCTAGTGAAAAATTCCTGAAAAACCCTAAATAGAATTATTAAAAAAATTTCAATTTTACATTTACCATAGGGTAATGGTAAAAATAAGTTAAAAACCATCGGGCATACACCCTCGGGGTTATGACTACTACATACACGTCAAATTCATAGTTTCTCCGCACTTAAAATCTGATGAAGAACTATGTGTGTAACAGAAGAAAGCGGACAGTTCTCTTGTTACTATTGTACTGTTTCTAATTCCTTCAGTTCTTGTTATTTTTTATCCTAGTCTAAATATATATTTACAAAAGAAAAGTCATCTTCATTTATAAAACCCTTTAATTCAATTTTTATTTCACAACAGTTGTCTTAATGAAAACATTCAAATATTAATTAAGATTTAATGCCAATGTGGTTGTTCATATGTCATGATTGTTTTTTTTGTCGGACAACGGATGACAAACGTCGTAAGGGCACTTTGCCAGTTAATTTTGTGTTTGTTATCGCCGTGGAAACAATAAGATGACATTTTATGTGTCATTTATGGCGAAAAATTAATTTCAACACAGAATCTTTTCCCTGTTTTTTTTCTGTGTAGACATTTCTTGAAACAAAACTACCATTTTTAGTGCTTTGCTGCATTAATTTTTTATGATATCTTGGTTTAAAAATGAAACACTTGATAAAATTGAAATGTCATCCCTCATAAAGAAAACTCTTAATTCTAGTGAAACTAAATATTTAAACCATATTTATTCATAAGTATTTGCTAGAGGGAGTATTGCTATAAGAAAAAAAAATCAATTTCGTCTGTTTTTGAAAAAATTATGCAAAAATAGTTTGAAAGTTGCTGTTTTTACCAAATTAGATATGAGGCTGAAAACAAGCTAATCAAAGCTTGAAGTAATCAAAATTTAAAGTTGAAACATGGCAAAAGTATATACAAAAAATTTTACAAATACATTCAATACCTTATTATTTAGAACCTAGTAAATGCTTAAGTAAAGCGTCTACGGATGGGACAAAATTAAACATATACGTCCTTATATTATTTTTACTTGCTCAGAAATCTTTTTTACCATATTTTGATAGGAGACTTATTTAGACAAAACCTGAATAACGATTATTCTTTATATGATTTATTTTTAAAGAAGTGCTGATTTGCTGTCTTTACTCTGTTTTTAGACACTTTAAGGGGGTAGACTTGGCGTAGGAGGAGATAACTCTGTTTTTCACTTTTTTATTACTTACCCAAACAAATAGAATCTTTACAATAGGTATTATCAAAATTTCAAAATTGTATTTTTTTTCCACACAGCAAATAAATATTAATTTCGTCATGAAAACAAATACCCAACATCCAGTTATTTATAATGAGTGCATTTTACTCTACATTTTTGCAATGCTGTCCAAAGATAATGAAAATATGCAAAAGTCGGATTTCTTCCAAGGGAGATAATTTATAGCACAGATCCGGCAATTTTATTGATTTTTACTAACTTTATTCTAAATCAAGAAAAAATGGGACGGTAGAATTTTCTAAAATTTTAATATATCTTACATATACTAGTTTTCTTTCTATTCTCAGTTTTTGGTGAAAATTAAACGACAGAATTTTTTACTGAGAAGTGTTTGATAGTGATCAAAATAGAGTAAAAATTTCAGCCTATACTAATCAGAACACCCATGTATAACATTTCAAACTATTAGAATTTACTTTAATTATTCATGCTTACTTTCACACATGTTTAAACTACAGACTTTTGCATTTGAAATAATTTTAGATTAAATACAAATTTAATTAGAGCCAATTTTATACACCATAATCAAGACCTGAACGGACCAAATAATATGAGGAAACAGGGTACCTTTGATGACCACTAGACATAAAACGGGACGGTAAAAATTGTTGAAAATTGCCGAAAGTCGACATGAACATGTGAAGTTGTAATACTGAAAATATTAAGAAAATTAAACGAGTGGAAAATTTTAGGCTTCCCCAGGTCTACCCCCTTAAAACAATATAAAGACACAAAACAACCTTGTCAAAGCTCATGTTAGCTTTAATTTTATGTTTATACATATACAAAAGTAAATACAGATTTTTTTCACACAAAAACATTCAAAACTTTAGTTAATATAAAACCATGATCAAAATGTCTACGGATGGGACAAGCCTCAGAAATATGGAATTTGTATTAACACGTGTGGATCGTAATGCAAGGCAATGCAGAAGTCCACTACTGGTGGAATAATTCTTTGTTATACCAGCAAACACAGTTAAAGAAGAAGTTTTCCTAGCCAAGACCTATTACTCTGTCAAAAATAATTTGACCCAACCCATATTCAATCTTGATCTGCAACCCATAGTGGATGATTGACAATGCAAATATCAGTTGAATATCTGAAACGGTTTAGAAAAAAAATTTTGGAAAACCTATATTTTACCAAAATTTTCTAAGCCCAAGGTCCATTACTCCATTAAATAACACTAGAATGGAACCAAACTCGAACCTAATATGTAACTCATAGTGGTAGACTCACATAGCAAATATTAGCTTAATATCTGGAACGGTATAGAAAAGAGTCCCGAAAACCTATATTTTACCAAAATTTTCTAAGNAAGAAAAAATGGGACGGTAGAATTTTCTAAAATTTTAATATATCTTACATATACTAGTTTTCTTTCTATTCTCAGTTTTTGGTGAAAATTAAACGACAGAATTTTTTACAAGAAGTGTTTGATAGTGATCAAAATAGAGTAAAAATTTCAGCCTATACTAATCAGAACACCCATGTATGACATTTCAAACTATTAGAATTTACTTTAATTATTCATGCTTACTTTCACACATGTCTAAACTACAGACTTTTGCATTTGAAATAATTTTAGATTAAATACAAATTTAATTAGAGCCAATTTTATACACCATAATCAAGACCTGAACGGACCAAATAATATGAGGAAACAGGGTACCTTTGATGACCACTAGACATAAAACGGGACGGTAAAAATTGTTGAAAATTGCCGAAAGTCGACATGAACATGTGTAGTTGTAATACTGAAAATATTAAGAAAATTAAACGAGTGGAAAATTTTAGGCTTCCCCAGGTCTACCCCCTTAAAACAATATAAAGACACAGAACAACCTTGTCAAAGCTCATGTTAGCTTTAATTTTATGTTTATACATGAAGAAAAGTAAATACAGATTTTTTCACACAAAAACATTCAAAACTTTAGTTAATATAAAACCATGATCAAAATGTCTACGGATGGGACAAGCCTCAGAAATATGGAATTTGTATTAACACGTGTGGATCGTAATGCAAGGCAATGCAGAAGTCCACTACTGGTGGAATAATTCTTTGTTATACCAGCAAACACAGTTAAAGAAGAAAAGTTTTCCTAGCCAAGACCTATTACTCTGTCAAAAATAATTTGACCCAACCCATACTCAATCTTGATCTGCAACCCATAGTGGATGATTAACAATGCAAATATCAGTTGAATATCTGAAACGGTTTAGAAAAAAAAATCGGAAAACCTATATTTTACCAAAATTTTCTAAGTCCAAGGTCCATTACTCCATCAAATAACACTAGAATGGAACCAAACTCGAACCTAATATGTAACTCATAGTTGTAGACTCACATAGCAAATATTAGCTTAATATCTGGAACGGTATAGAAAAGAGTCCGGAAAACCTATATTTTACCAAAATTTTCTAAGCCCAAGGCCCATAACTCCGTCAAATATTAATGGAATGGAACCTGCTTAATATCTGGAACGGTTTAGAAAAAAAGTCCGGAAAACCTATATTTTACCAAAATTTTCTAAGTCGAAGGCCCATAACTCTGTCAATTATCAATGGAATAGAACCAAACTCGAACTTGATCTAAAACTCATAGTGGTAGACTCATATAGCAAATATAAGCTTCATATCTGGAATTGTTTGGAAAAAATTCCGGAAAACGTGTATTTTACCGAAATTTTCTAAATCCAAGCCCCATTTCTCTGTTAAATTTCAATGGAACGGAACCAAACTCAAACTTGATCTGAAACTCATTTTGGTAGACTCACATAGCAAATATTAGCTTAATATCTGGAACGGTTTAGAAAAAATGTCCGGAAAACCTATATTTTACCAAAATTTTCTATGTCAAAAGCCCATAACTCTGTCCAGAATCAATAAACCGGAACCAAGGTCGATCTTGATCTGTAACTCATGATAGTAGACTTGCATACGAAATATTAGATACATATCTCTTATAGTATGGGAAAAGAATCCGGAAAACTGAGTGTGACAGACTGACGGAAGGACTGACGAACTGACGGACTGACAGACTGACGTTGTGCAAACTTAAAGTCCGCTTCGGCGAAGCCAGTAATGGATTAATTAAGCACAATGTAAAACCACAGGTAGGTTATCAAAGTAAAATATAAAGACCCTTTTGCTTCTTTGTCAACCTTTGTATGATACATTCCCCTACATTAGTATTTTTGAACAATTTAAAATGATTTTCAGCCAAGACCTCCACACTCATGAAATAAAATTTTTTGTAATAAATATTTGATTGAATCAGAAATACAGCTGAAATTGTTAAAAATCTTTTTTAAACACTCTGTAGTATTTCTTTGTTAAAATGGTTTGATATAAAAGTACAAGTGAAGAAGAAGTTTTAAAGACTTTGAACGCGTTTACGGATGGGACAAACCATGAAAATTGAAGCCTCCTAGATAATTAAGAAATAATTCATGGGCGCCGGTGGTTTGTTGATGATTTACATATGGGTGGCCATTATTTTCGTTAATATTTTACCCAGAGCGTAGCGTAGCGGAGCGAGGGGTAAAATAAACGAAAATAATGGACACCCATATGTAAATCGACTACAAACCACCGGCGAACATGAATTATTTCGATTCTAATATGACATTTAATTATCTTCGCGGACCTATAGTGTAAACAGCCATTGCATACGATTTACTGACGTTTTTGTGCACAAAACATATTATGACGTCGTCTGTTTCAGTGTAAAAACTGCAATCTCCGAAACAGAGTTGCATAGCTCTTCCTACGTCAGATATCAGCTCTGCCACACCGGAAGGAGAGATTCCTCTCAAAATGGCCGATTTTCATGACGTCACAGTGTGAAATACGTCAGGATGTATACGACGTCACTGTGAAAAGGGCGTGGTAAATCCAGTATGAAGGACAAGGTGTGGCAGAGGTGATATCTGACGTAGGAAGAGCTATGCGCCTCTGCTTCGGAGATTGTAAAAACTGTTGTGAAGTCGCTCATATGTTATTGGAGATTTTCATATGGCTGGTCGTCATGTTTTCCATTATTCCCATATTAGTATGAGTCTTATCACTGCATATTTACTATATTTTTCTAATTTCTACCATAAATTTTACCCTTTTTTTAAAAACAATAACTAACAAGCATAATTTTCACAGTATTTTGAACAATAAACATGACAAAAACTGAGGTTTGGGTTTATATACAAACTTTCTGTGCAAATACTTCTCTCTGTTTTTAGTTTATGGTACATTAAATTAAAAAAAACAGATATTGCAGTACTAGTTTCAGAACCAATGAGTCAATGTGTGTTTTAAGTGTGTCTATGGAAATACATTTGTCTACGGATGGGATTTTGCTACATTTTGTAAATTCTGGTTGGATTGATTGATTGATATGGGGTTTAACGCCACTTTCAGCAGCTATCTCATGGCGGCCAGTTTTAGTGGTGGAGAAGCCGGAGTGCCCGGTGAGAACCATCAACCTTTGACAGGTAACTGACATACCTTATCACTTACGACTGTAAGTCGAGTACACCCTTTTTAAAATGTACAAAGTGGGGTGCGATCTCACAACGCAGTGATGATAGACTACACTGGTTGTATAGGTAGTAGAACTACCTTAACCTCTCGGCCACCCAGACCCCAATTCTGGTTGGATAATTTTCGTAAAACTATCTGTTATTCATATCGCACAACTAACTTGCAAAAACTGAATTTTTTATTTGATCAGCCTATGGTGACTTCAAGATGAAGGACAACAATAAAAGCGTTGTTCCTTTGCTTGTTTTTTACCATGTATTTGTAGAGACTTTGTCTCATGTGCATTTACTCCGTATCCTTTTATTCACCATAAAAGCATAAATCAAAGTAGCATGTGTGTCTACGGATTGGACAAAAAAACCTTCAGTCTATAATAGAGCACCAATTCTGTCATAAACATCTGATTAAAATCAATCTTTTGGTGTTGAGTGAATGAAGCCTTGAAATGTTCATGAAACATCTAGTCGTATTAGATGTTGTAAATTAAAATACAGATTTTAACCAGCGTATAAACACTAAAAAGAACACTGAAAAGCGTAACGAGTGGTTTATGCAGTCTTAACGGCATAGGCCTAGTTCTGGCAAATTTGATCATATTTCAACAAAATAACTTGTAATAGAAAGCTGACTAAATTTCACACAATAGAACAAGTATTTATAAACGATAAATACACGATGTTAAGTGCTATAACATTTTGAAAAAAAGGTGTTTTTAAAATGACACATCGTAACGATCATTTTGGGCGATTTTTGGTTGGAAAAATGTAAAAATTGAAAAATTGTGAAGTAAGACCATTACCAAACATTTTTTATCGTTAAAGTACAATATGTATGCTTCCTTCCTGTAAAGAAAGAGAAGAATATTATTCAATGTGATAAAGAAATAAGCTTGTAACAAGGTTTCGTTTGAAAATGTCATTATATTGTGTCCAAGGCGATATATCTATCTATTCTCATCACCAAATTACAAGGTACAGAGATATCAACAAAACATATATTATACAATGTAGAATTTCCGAAAGAAAGTGAACACGCAATTTACAATTACAGTAACAAACCTAAGGCCAAACTTCACTAGAAGCTATTCTAATAAATTTACACAGCTTATTTAATTCTACCACTGATTTAGACTTCATTAACCTACAAAATTTGACAGTATCTGGTCTACATTTGTTTTTATTTAAAATTTATCTATTCAAATGGGTAATGGCATTCATCGTCCAACTGTTGTTGTTGGCATATGCGACAATTCCTATTTTCGCGGTAAATTATGATTATTAGTATAAAAATGACACAATAAAAATAAATTTCCATCTTTTAAGAAATCTAAATAATTTTCAAATTCTAAACAATTCTTGAAAATTGAATAGTTCAAAGCTTTACAATAAGCTATTATCTAAGATTTTTTTCAAACAATCCAAGAACAAAAACCTTCCCTACTATGATTTACTTATAAAGTCACTTAAAGCTTAGGGATGAAAGTTTACTTTCCTTCCCAACAATTACTTACACCAAAATTTTATCATCATCAACTTATACATCAATACTTATTGGATATCGTCCCCATTCGCCATAGAACATATAATCTGGAGTAAAACTTTTCAACTGTAAAAGCAGTTTAAGATGAACCCTTTCAATTACCTCATTCTTTCCAAATCCCCATATTTCACACCTGTAAAGTAATATAGATTTCACAATGTTGTCAGATAATTGTAATTGACATTTAATTGATAAATTTTGCATTCTGCCCTTTTTTAGTATATCACACATAGCTTTTGTTTCCTTATCAACCAGCTCATTCTTAGCAATATTGAATGAACCAGTTCTACTCAATCTGATGTCTGTTGACAACTTTGCATCTATGACAAGAGGGATACATCGATGTAACGTTGCTCGAACCGTCTTGGTCATACTATGAGGTATGAGCATCTTTCATTGTTTAAGGCCTCATGGTGACTTCAAGATGAAGAACAACAATAAAAGCATTATTCCATTGCTTGGTTTAATCATGTATTTAAAGACTTTTTATATGCATTTGCTCCATATTTTCATTGTTTATTGATTTGCGAGAAGGTCCCATTTTTTATACATAACATCACATTTTCACTATTGTAAGTTCACCTTCTAAATATACTTTCTATAAGACTTTAGATATTTTAGGATGTCCTACACGTTGGATTGAAAATGTTACATCTGCCTATAAAGTGGTCCTATCCCCACCAAAAAACTGGGACGACGCGCAGGTTAGTACCGAATAAATAGCAAAATACTGCATAAATTACAGAATACCGAATAAATAACAAAATACCAAATGAGTAACAAAATACCGAATGAAAAACAAAATACCGAATTTAAGGATGTATTTTCCCGAAGTTTCAGTCTCGTTGAAATCTCGTTAATGAATATTTCTTAAAACTTGCCTAAAGAGAGAAAATTTTTATTGCTTTATTTTCTTTAACGATCCTCCCAAATGGTGTCAAAAAATTATGTACCTACGACAAGCAGTTTTAAAGAAATTAGAAATTCTAATTTTTGACCAAAATTGACCATTTAACTCAGTCAGAATTAAGCCTATTTTGGGGTAGGGGTAATAAAAATAATTTCTCCAGAAAAGTATGCGTCTTATTCATATGATTTCTTTTCTAACTTCTAAAGATATAATTTTCCAACTATCTAAAAAAAATGGTTAGTATTACAGTTCAGTTGGTGGAAAATAAGAAAAAATCCTGAATTTTTATAGATTTTACGATGTCTTGAATTTGACCAAAAGAGCAGCCTTTTCTTATATCGACATTGACCTGTGATTTTTATTAGTGATATTTCTTCAGACTAATGAGATCCACCAATCTGGAAACTTTGGCAGAAAACTTGATGGTAGAAATCATTTTTACCAAAAAAAAAGAGCCACAAATATGCCAAATGTGATAAAATTTGCACAAAATCACCATAAATATGAGTTTTCAAATAATTGAAGCACAAAAATATGCACACGGACATATGGTTTTCTCTTCAATAATGATCTTTTTCCCCGCCCCTTTCGATTTCACCCTACTTTTCCAGTGGCAGTCAGAATTTCCCGTCCCATGACCCTTTCCATACCCAAAAGTGATTATTTATTAGCAAACTTGTTCTCGTCTTAATATAGCTGAAATATTGCTCAGTAGACGTTAAACAATATTCAATCAATCAATCAAAAATGTTTTTTCAAGTTATTTGCATTTTAAAAATAAAGGTTTCTGGAAAATCTTGATGCTGAGAAATTTTGACCCCTCAGGAGAATACATCCTTAATAACAAAATGCAGAATAAATAACAGAATACCTAAATAAAACAACAGAATTACGAATAAATAACAAAACGGAATAAAAAACAACAGAATTACGAATAAGTAACAAGATACCGAATAAATAACAGAATACCAAATAAAAAACAAAATACCGAATTTAATGACAAAATGCAGAATAAATAACAGAATACCTAGAAAACAACACAATTACGAATAAATAACCAAACCGAATAAAAAACAACATAATTACGAATAAATAACAAAAGACCGCATAAATAACAGAATACCAAATAAATACCAAAATACCGAACTTAATAGACCACTTTTTACTTAGTTTATAAATGAATTGCGCCGGTTAACCTGGGGTCAATCGGCGCAAATAGCGTCACTTAACATTGTGACGTTGGAAAATCTTTATAGTGACGTCAAAATTTTACGTGAAAAATCACCTTCTGGAAAGTCGTCTATAACAAAATATCGAATAACAAAATACCAAATAAAAAACAAAATACCGAATGAGTAGCAAAATCCCGAATTAAAAACAAAATACAGAATAAATAGCAAAATGTTTAATAAATAACAAAATGTTTAAGGTAGATAGACAGTAATATTCATATCCATGAGATTTTGTTGTAAGTCAGTACAATTGAAGAACCAATCCTACTTTCCCGAAATCTGTAATAAAAAGTATGGGTCACCATGCTTGCTTTTTCTAGAATTGAGATCAAAGTTTGCTCATTTTTAGCCATTTTTTCACCATAATTTACATAGAATGCACGGGGAAAATATGAAAAGGCAATTTTTAGCTTATGGAAATGAACTTTTTATCCATGAGAATTTGATGTATTTTTGTGAACAGGTAGTTTATGATGTAATTTACTGGTAACAATAATAAAATGCATATGTCACCATGCTTTTCACGGAGATATTTTGCAAAGTTTCCGGATCAAACATTGTTTACGGGAAAAGGGAGTTAATTAGCGGTAAACTAAACGAAATGTGACGTTTCACATTTGTCATTCAATTATGATGTCACAAACGAAAAGCCGTCATATTACTTTTCCGGCACGAAAATCAAACCTACCCGTATCCGGCTCTTTATTTTTCTAATGCGCGATTGAATTGCGCAGCGCAACAGTGTCTATCTACCTTAATAAATAACAAAATGTTTAATAAATAACAAAAAACTGTATAAATAACAAATTACTGAATAAATAACAAAATACAAAATTAATAAGAAAATACAGATTAAATAACAAAACACCTAAGATTACAAAATTACGAATAAATAACAAAATACCGAAGATACTGTGAATTTAGAAATCCAAAACCAAAATTTGTGTTACAGCTAATAGAGAATGAATTACCAACAGGATCTAACTAGAAAATCCAAATCTAGCTAGGGGAGGGGGATACTCCTTATCTTAAAAAATCAGCTACGGACAGAGCTATTCAAGACGGACACATTCCTTAGTTTTTAACAAAACTTTCACAAGTTTAGATATTGTAATTTTAAAAATAAAATCGGGTTTGGGGACAGCACCGAAGTACTTGCTGCAAGGTTGGTGAAACCCTCGAGGAATAGCAGTCAGCCAATAGAAGCTTCGGCCCAGTGGCAATAATAACAAAATGCTGCAAAAAACGAAATTTGTGTCAAAGCTGAAAGAGAACAATAGAAAATGACTTGAATCAAAAGCTCCCTTAATGTCTTACAAATATATCAAGTGTACACAATATACTGCTTTTAAAATATTTTCAACTGTACAAAGCAATGGCGAACCACTTGAATGAAATCAAAGTTAATATTTGTTTGCATACCAAGATATGGCATCACAAGCTCTTCTTTTTCATTTTTATTTCTTTTAGGCGGATTGTCATCGATTGGGTGGAAAACTTGCAGAAATAGAAACAATGGCAGAAGGTGTTTATCTTCGTCAAGAAGCCATGAATGCAGGAAAATTAATGTCTAACGATCCGAAGGGTCAGTTGTAAGCTATTTCTATCACTTGCAGTCCCTCGTCTATCGTTGATTACTTTTTTACATTTCAATTATCTCCCCTGAAGCTACATAACAAAATTTACTTAAACTAATGGAATGTCCTTTACAACAATATGTGCCGATTAAATTCAAATACATTAACAAACATGGCGGAACAAAATTCAACATCTGACCTTATTGTAAATAAAATTTTTGATTAATATCTGCAATAGACCATATCCGAAATCTTGTATCAGGATTTACCAGACTACTTTTCAACACGTCACAATATAGAAAACGTCACGTCATAAAGCATAAAACGTCATGACATTAAGACTTTGAAGTACATTTTTGATCACATTGGGCGGACACGTTTGTGACGTAGAACGGACAAACAACAACTGGTGAATCTAAATACCAGAACTCGGATATGGTCTATTATGAAACAAGTAGATATGACTCAAGTATCAATATAAGTATTAGTTGATAAGCACTGGCTAGAAACATTTTTGTCAAGTGAGCCATACCAATTTATCTTCTTGTTTCTTAAGATATTTAATTTTCGTTTAAATTGTTTCATTTAAGATGGCTTTTCTTTTTTGGAATTATTGAGCCATTTGGAAAAACATGCCAATTTTTAAAAACTTGACTTACATTCGCACTGCATTAAAGACAGCAAAAAGAACAAAATCAGTTATATCTTTAGAAATGCAACCAAGGATTTTCTATCTTAAGGTCTGGACTCTAAATTCTACAAATAACTCCGAATCGGAGAAAAAGTATACAGAGGATGAAGAGATTAAAATATTAGAGTTTCTGATCGACAATATATTTGTCCAGTTTGGATTGTTTTTTAACATACTATCGGAAATCCTATGGACACAAACAGTGCACCTCTTCTAGCTAATTTGTTTCTCCGCTCTTATGAAGAATTCATCGAAAGGCTTCTTTAAAGTAAAAATAAAAACTGGCACAATCCTTCAATTTTAGCTGCTTTTATATAGATATTTTGTCATTAAAAAAACCCTGGCTTTGGTGATTTTCTTCATCTGATCTATCCAAAAGAGCTCCAAATTAAGTATTCTGCAGACACTTCCACATCAGCCTCATTCCTTGACCTTCATCGAAAAATTGACAATAGAGGCAGACTTCAAATTAAGCTGTACGACAAATGAGATGACTTCACTTTTCCAATAGTCATTTTCCCTTTTCTTTTAAGCAACATTCCAACAACGCTAGCATATTGAGTTTGCATCTCACAGCTCATTCGCTATTCAAGAGCCTGTATTCTATACAATGGCTTTCTTGATAGACACGGTTGCTAACAAATAGGCTACTTAAACAAGGGTATGTTACTCAAAACTTAAAGTCATGTCTCCAGAAGTTTTACATCACCATCTTGTGGACCGCTATGGGATATCTATTTCCCAGATGACAATATATATTTCCCTTTACATCTGAATTGTTGTTTCCTCTACCAGATTTGGCATGTTAAATACGGCGGGTGTCTTATAAGAAGCAGGAGATGCTTACTCTACCGGTGCACCTGATCTTACCCATCTTTTTTTATTGGATCCGTATTGTTTATCTTTTTGTGTGCGTCTGCATTTATCTTTTCTGTGCCGTACTTATGTTGTGTCTCTGTTTCTTTGTTGTTTCCGATGTTGCCATTGTCCTTGGATTATTTATGGCACACGATAGTAACAAAAATGCGGTATACCTAGCATTTCGAACGAAAACTAGGGGTTTTCGTGCGAAAACCAGGTAAACCGCACGTTAACTAGGGGTTACCGATCGATATACAAAACAACGGCAGAAGAAAACCGAAGGAACAAGGGAAGCAATGACTACAAAAATCGAAGTCCAAAGACATGGCAAAAACGGTAACAGATTAAAACAAAGACAAAACAAGGACGTGAGACAGCTACAATGCACGGAAATAAAAAGATAACATTAAGAACTAAGGCACTCATAGTGTGAACTCCCATGAAAACCGGGAGTGACATCAGGTGCTCCGGAAGGGTAAGCATGTCCTGCTCCAATAGCGACACCCGTCACACAATCAGTGAGGTATATATTGTTTTGAAAGTCTGATTTGAGGTTGATTGGAATCGCCATTTTCTAACCCTTGGACAAAACCAATAAAAATCAATGGTACGTGTTACTTCTCTAATCCTCAAACAGTATCAAGGTAAAAATTTGAAAAACTGTTGTTAGCCACTTGAGTATTCAGACATTAACCAAGACAAACCAGTGCACGAACATCACTAACGAGCACAAAACTAAAATTTTACAGTATGATATACAAGACAACACAAAAAACTAAAACCACTGACAGCGTGAACTCCCATAAAAACCGGGAGTGACATCAGGTGCTCCGGAAGAGTAAGCATGTCCTGCTCCGCTAGCGGCACCCGTCACACTATCAGTGAGTCAATCCAGGGTTGAGTCAAATCCGATTATGTCAAATCCGTGAAGACGTATTTCACCAAAAATCATAATTAAACCAATTAAAATCGTTTATTCTATTTATCGCTTTTAATTCTCTCTTTTTTTATTCAACTTTCGTAATTTTTATTTATTTTATGTATTTTGATATTATAAGTGAATAATCAAATAGAGTTGTGCCTGGGATACTTTTGGGGTATCATATGCAGGTTATGGGAGGATTCGATCTCGACTGTCCCTTAACTAGTTAAAAGTTGTGAATATCGCCGTTTAAGACTTAATTTAAAAAATATTCATTTTAACAAATTTCTAGAGCAAAGATTTTTATTTTCATATAATTTAATGATCCCAATCGTACTTTTCATAACTATCCTTAGCAAATTTGATGACTTTTTTAATTTCGCAACATATCAAACTCCTTTGGAAGGATATAATGAAGTAAAATTTTCAAAACACTTAACTTTCTTTGTTATTTTTAAAGAGTTAGATTAAACCGCAAACTAAAAATTTAACTTTTCATACCTTTTTAATGCTAAAATTCATGAAGTGTTTGCTTTGCGAATTATAAAACTCCTTCGAAAGGATATTATGATGTAACATTTTCAAAACATTGAATTATTTTTGTCATGAGTTCAAACCGCTGCCTAAAAAAATAGTTTTCATACCTATTTTATGCTAAATTTGGTGAATTTTTTATTTTGCAACATATTAAACTCTTTCGAGAGGATATCATATAATTTTTAAAGAGTAAGTTTAAACCGTAAACTTAGCTTTGTACTTTTTATACCTCTTAAATGCTAAAATCCATGAAATTTTCAACGTCGTGAATTATTAAACTCCTTGGAAAGGATATGATAAAGTAAACGTTTATTTTCATAGCTATTTTATGCCAAATTTCATGTTTTTTTTTTATTATTATTTTGGAACAGAGTACACACCAAATTATATGAAAATAAACATCCTTTTGAGAAATTTCTGAAATGGATTTTTTTAAACTAAGTCTAAAACGGCGATATTCACAACTTTAAAACTAGTTAAGGTGAATATAGAAAGTCGAGAATGAATCTTCCCATTACCTGCGAATCAGATATCCATTCGGAACCAAAAATGTCACAGGCACAACTCTATTTGATTATAAGTTGTGGTCTTCCAGACCTTTAGATTTTGTCTGCACTGAAGTGACATAAGTTGTCGAAATGCGCATGTGCAGAAACAAATTCACAGTAACTTCGGTATTTAGTAATTTATAATATCAAAATACATATAATAAATAAAAATTCCGAAATTTGAAAAAAAGAGAATTATGAGCGATGAACAGAATAAACGATTTTGATTGGTTTACTTGATCGCTGAATACCGTTTTCCGTTTTTGATTGGGCGAACCTTAAATATCAACCCCTAGTTTTCGTTCGAAATACTAGGTATACCGCATTTTTGTTGCTACCGCGTGCCATAATTATTCGTTTTGGATTGACGGTGCGGTTCTAACTTACTCCTCATACAATAGTGACTTAATGGTAAACATTGAAAGCTAATCCAAGATGGCCATAAGAAGTATTTATGCTTTGCATTTAACTCAAAAAAAGGTTTGTACTTTCATCTTATTTTTCTAGATTTATCAAATTAGTGTGTGCATACTTCAAGGATTGTGATTAAAAACTCATAGTATATACGTTACATAATAGCATTACTTATGCAAAATATCTAAATACTGAAGTTACTATGAAAAAAGTTGCTCTTTTCCATATACTTTAAGTACATGTACGCTTGTTCTGAAGATGTAGGTGGATTGTGGAAGCAAACATTGCTATGGAAAATCGCCTGTTCATAATAAATTGCAAAGGTTGATACGGGCTGATACCCCGTTGCACTTCCTCCCAAAAGACCTAATATTTTGACAATTTTTCAATATCTAACACATGTTGTTTATGCACAATCAACTGCAAACTCAAGTAATTAGTTGTTTTAATTTAAGTGGTTACTTTTGCAGGTTGCAAATTGCGTCATTTCTTCTAAACTATTTGCTTTTATTTCTCGCCGAACTGAAATAGTCGCGGTATGCAATTTTCGTGACGTAAGAATAACCGCAAATAACGTGAAAATTACTACTTGTACGTATGTATTAGCATGGTTAAAACACACGTATACTAACGAAGCTTAAACCCAAGAAGGATAAATCAAACTAGAATACCTTTGTATTTGTGATGACAGCAAGACAGGACAGCGCTTCGCACACTATTTAATCTTGTTTGGGGACAAGTTGTATATTAAACCCAAGACAAGAAAAAAACATCTCTTTGTCATTTAGGAAACATAAAAGGTTCCTCAGTGTGTTGAAGACCATATGGTGACCCTAGATGTTTTGTTTTTTGTCTTTTTAACCTGGATATGGGATGTTGTCTCCTTGACATTTACCCAATTTCCTTTCTTTTTCGTATGGTATAACACATTATTATCACAATCTATATACAAATAACAAATAAATAACCGAAAAATGTAGATATTTAAGAAACGTATCTTGTCTTATTATATCGTACAAAAAAGCCGATAAAAGGTATTCTTAGTTTGTATTTTTAAATTCCGAAATGAAAATAAAGTCACGATTTGAATATCATTTATGATATCTTAATTGTGCATTAATGGAATAAGCTTCTAGCATGCTTTGGGGGAGCTTGTTAGAATTAATATACGACCCCTTAATCTTATAAAATCACTCGACATTCTTTTAACTTCATGTTAAAAATGTTCATTTCTTGTCAAGGTTGTCAATCAACATCAAGGTACATATATAGTTTTAAATTGAACACGTGTTAAGGGAGTTACTCCTTATGTAAGATTTTCCGACTCCTCTGGTTTTATCCATAATAACATTATAATTTTTTGCCCAGGAACACCCTTATTTTTATCCATAATTTCTTTTGATACATCTTTATGAGCATTCTGTAAATCATATTCATTTTGTCACATTCATTCACGGTCAAGCATTGCTAACGTTAAACCTATGAAAAAATCAGAAGGGTTTAGTCTCCAACCAAATTTTAAGTACCTATATCTCAAAAACAAGATAATCAACCTTTTGAATTTTTTTGGCTTAAATAACTCCCTTTTCAGTTTGTTACCAGAAAATCGCATTTATCTGAAATCCTTTTTATTTTCAAATAGAAGAGATAACCTCATGAAATGAATTCAACACTCTGACCGGTGATAGGGGCCATCTTGAACTTACCATGAGGTATGAGCTCATTGTTAAAGGCCTCGTGTTGACTTGAGGATGAGGGACAACAAAAAAGCGTTGTTCCATTGCTGGGTTCTACCATTTATTTGTAGATACTATGTCTAACATGCATTTACTCAATATCCTTTCATTGTATATTCACAGATCTGTTCTAAATTCAAATTAATACACAGGTTGCGTAAAACAATAAATTTTGTTATGCGGTACACGTGCTTCAAAAAAGTAATCTCTAATCAGCAGTACACGTGCTTCAAAAAAGTAATCTCTAATCAGCAGTATAAGAATCAAATAATATGAAAACCACTTAATCAATTGGAACAAATTTTGGCCATTTATTATATCGGCGGTACCATTTTAAACAGTTATTTAAATATATGGCAATCAATACTGTGGATAGTAAATATCCAAAAGCAAGGTCGGGGAATCTCCTTATTTCAATGTCAAACGATTCCATTTGTTGATTCATTAAAGTTATCGACATTTATTCAATACAAATAAGACCGAAACAACAGCAGTGGAATACTTAAAAGAACAAGAATGTATTTTCTACAAGAGAAAATCAAGAGACATTGCATAATAAATTTCCAATTAATATGAAATTAGCAATCAAAAATCATAATAAGCAATAAAGGATATGGAGTAAATGAACATAGGAAAAAGTATCTACAAATACATGGTAAAAAGCAATGGAACAACGCTTTTATTGTTCTTCATCTTGAAGTCACCATGAGACCGTCAACAATCGGCTTTGCCCATACCTCCTAATATATCCAGAATACATGGCAATAAAAGGATTACATACAGACATAGAACGTAAATGACGAACATGAAAGAAACAGATCACAATGCAAACATCACAAAAAATAAAGAACTTAAAGCATAAATCCTAAAAAATAAGAGTGCAGTCAGGTGCTTCGGAGGAGTATGCATGGCCTGCTTCACATGTGCTACAAGTGAGCATATAGAAACAAGGCATGAAATAAATACAAAAAGACGGATTCAAACAAAAGCATTAACAATGTGAACTTCCTTTAGCCGAATGTTAAATCAGATGCACTGGAAGGGAAATCATATATTGCTTCAAATACGGCACAAGTAACACTATCACTTAGTCTATCCATATAATATGTTCCTTTGTAGTTCACCTGTCCTTACAGGTCATATGAGCTTTTGCTATCACTACGCCTTCGTCTGACAATAATTTCTAATATCTTCTCCTCTGAAACCACTGGTTTAAATGAAACCAAACTTTGCCTGAATCATCTCCAGGGTATTGCTTCTCAAACTGATATGGGATTTTTTTCCGCAGGCCAACCAACATGGCAACCGTTGCTAAAAATAGAACATAGGGAAAATTGCAGTTTTCGGCCAATAACTCGAAAACCGTTACAGATATAAAAAATCTTACTGATGAAAATGGTTCAGAATGACCAAATCTACTCACCCTGCAATTTTGAAGAAAACCCATGTAGGAGGTATTGCTTTTAGTCTTTTAATTCGAAATCTATAGAAGTTAGAGGTCAAGTGTGAATTGAACAAATGTTTGTCGTGACAAGATCTACCTATCCGTGAATTTTGAAAGAAATTCCGAAATCAATGTAAGAGTTATTGCAGAGTTATTGCTATTAAAATGATACAAATTTTGCGTTTTTGTCATTTATTTTCAAAAATCTTCTCTGAAACCAATGGGCCAAATGAAATCAAACTTTTCCTGAATCATCCCCAGGGTATGGGTTCTGAAACTCATGTGGGATTTTTCCGCTAGCCAACCAGCATGGCCGTTGTTGCTAAAAATAGAACAGGGGTAAATTGCAATTTTTGGCCAATAACTCGAAAACCGTTACAGATATAAAAAAAATCTGACAAGGGTTAAATGATCAGCATTTTGAAATCCACATAATGTGCAATTTGAAAATAATCTGAAACCCATCTCGGTGTAATAGCCTCTTTTCCGTAAAATTTTCAAAATTTTTGCATGTTTTACTTCAAAAAGTGTATTAGAGAGGGATCAAATGTAAATCGCAAAACTGTACATTGATAGAATGCTTGCCATGCTGTGGTGTCTTAAAAATGGTGTTGAAAATTGTTCGTTGACCACCATTTCAAAATGGTTGCCAATCAACATTCTCCGATTTTAATAAAATGTGGTTTCGAAATAAATATTAATGTTGTGACTTCAAAAGCAGTGTTGAAAATTGTTCGTTCACCGACATTTTCAAAATTGCTTCGAAAAAAAAAGGCGGGAAAGTTCAACATTGTCCGATTTTAATAAAATTTGGTTTCAAAATAGATATTGTTGTTGCGACTTCAAAGCCGTATTGAAAATTGTTCGTTGACCGCCATTCTCAAAATGGCCACCAAAAAGGCAGGAAAAATCCATTTTGTCCGATTTCAATGAAATTTGGTTTCCAAATAGGTATTAATATTGTTTGTTGACTGCAATTTACAAATTGCAGCCAAAAAAGGAGGGAAAATGCAACATTGTCCGATTTCAATGACATTTGGTTTCCAAATAGATATTGATGTTGCGACTTCAAAACCAATACTAATAATTGTTCGTTGACTGCCATCTTCAAATGGCTGCAAAAAAGGCGGGAAAATTCAACATTGTCCGATTTCAATGAGGCATTGATGTTGCAACTTCAAACCTGATGTTGAAAATTGTTTGCTGACGGCCATTTTCAAAATGGCTGCCAAAAAGACAACATTATCCGATTTCAATGAAATTCGGTCTCCAAATAGATATTGATGTTGAAACTTCAAAACCGATGTTGAAATTTGTTCGTTGACCGCCATTTACAAAATGATGTCTCCACTTCGAAACTGGTGTCAAAAGAACGGTTTTTGTAAAAAAAAAAAAAACCAATAAAGAAATATAGTAAAATATGATCACACATTTAAGATATTGGTGGTGTTCGAGCTACCAAAGTTTGCGAGACTGAAAATCGATTGCATTACTTACAATAATAGCTTGATTGTGGCCACTGAAAGCCAGGTGAGCGATACAGGCTCCTGGGAGCCTCAGGTTTCACTTCTTATTGTAAGTCTGATCCTGCCAAGAAAAACTATTAATATATATGAAATGATTGTTTGAGATTGTAGTTCAATTATCGTTTTGCAATGATAAAACTTTATAATAATAAACAGATAACATGTATTTCTGGCTTGGTGGTACAAAAGAACATTCCGGATATTGGCAATGGGCAACAAGTGGAATAAGGTTCACATATACTGACTGGGCTCCAGGAAAACCCCATAACTCGACTGACCAAGTAGTTCTTGACATACTGAATTATGGAACTAGTAATTACCAGTGGAATGATGCAAAGAAGTATCACAAGATTCCTTATATTTGTGAGTTAAGGTAAATAAAAATTATTTTACTCGTATTCAATCAACGTCGCCATCTTGTGGACCGCTATAGAAGATCCATTTGCCAGATAACAGCAGATCTTTCTCTTTTACAACTTATATTTTTTTCTTCTTCTCCTCTGGAGAATTGTCTTGCTCAACATGGGAGATATCTAATAAGAAACAGGAGATGCTTAAAATAAATATAATACCTAGTTTGTAATTCATTTATAGGGTCCATAATATATATTTCTTGCACTACCGACGTCGTAGAATGTGCGCAATTTAAGATGTTCATAAAGAAGAAAAAATGCAATTAATTTTTTTGTGTTAGAAATTATCAAAGAATTCAAAATATTGGATAGTTAAACGAATTTACTTTGAACTTTATTTGTTTGAAATGAATCACGTCTCATTTTTTATCTCCTTCAGGCAAGAAGTTCATCAAAAATAATTCGTGACACAATATATTTGTATTTTATCAATATTATTCATTATAATATTTTGTTTCTGTGTATAAAGTCAAGATAATTACCTGCTCACCGCCTAATATGCTATATTGCACAGTTGGTCCTGATAAATCATGATATTGCACAGTAACGTTGATTGACTTTCAATGCAACGCCCCTTCCACACCCAAATTAGATATACCACACACCTTTTGGATGTCATTACTGACTTAAGTCATATTAATGAAATATAATAAAACAATTATGGCACTTCTATATTCGATCAATATGTGGTTTGACGGAGCGCGAAAGATACTACTAAACTCGGGTACACCCTCGCTCAATATTACTGGGGGAAGGTTTTGGCCCAATAAAACTAGTTTAACCCCGCCTCAGCAGGTTTGCGCCTGTCCTAAGTCAAGAGATTTATTAAGTCTTTGTGTGTCTTGTCTGTTTTCTAGTTGGTTTACTTTATGTCTATAGGAGTCTAGGATGATGTTTATTTCGCTGAACTTGATTACTTTTTATTTAGGGGCCTACTCCGACCTGCCGTTGGGTGTGGGGTTTCCTGACCGTTCATTGAAGATCTAATGGTGGCTTTGAATTGTTATTACTCCCCTTTGGGTCGTTGTCTCATTGACACATTTCCCGTTTCCCTTCTTTTTTCTATGAAATCCCATTTCACGTGTTTGTTACGAATCAAGCTACCAAACGTCTTTTTTGGGGTCAAGCTTCCACCTTGTACCAGTCAATCTTTATTTAATTTAAAAATCCATAAAAAATTCCGTAAAAACTATATAGTGAACTTACCGAATGTAAACTTATATCAATGATTTGATTAAATCTATCCTTTCCAGTGGTTTGTGATGAAAGTTCTACTGGTGATAAGGTTTAACTTTTAAAGTTCGACATAAGATAACCACAAAATTTATTCTTTTATTTCTGAAACTTAATTTTTTTTATTGTTTTTTTTTTAAGTTTATACCTGTTATTGGCCTTTACAATCAATACTGTGACGTCAATAGAAATGAAATTAAGATATTGATATCGAAATCAACAAAAAGGCGAGTCAAGACAATAAATAACTTTGAGTTGGGTAGTGACCTGTTCAATATGCAATAAAATCACAAGATCAATTTATGCACATATGGGAGAACGCTTTTTTTCCCATGAAATTGACGAGAACACTATCAGAATTTGAGAAATTTACGTTTTATTTTTTCCTAAAAATTACAATGTAATTAATTTAAAAGAATATTGATTAAATGCACATGAGACACGGTCTCAGCATATTCATGGTAAAACCAAGCAATCGGACAACGCTTTTATTGTTGTTCCTCATTTTGAAGTCACCATGAGCCTTCAACAATAAGCTGTGCTCATACCTCATGCTTAGTTCAAGCTGCACGTTCCAAACAACGGTTTAAATGGAATGCATTGCTAGATGTCGAGCACCACTGCATCCATGTTATTTTACGCCCTAGGATATGGGATCGTCACCTAGCATAAATTAACTGCTAGTGTTTTTATAATTGCTGTCATTCGTTGCCCGACAAAAAAGATAAACAGAAGACGATTTTATTTATTATTTTTTTGCAGTTGTAGAGTTAGTGATTTAACATGAAAAAATAAAATTATATGCTTCTGTTTTCAGTTTGAATTGAAGAACTCAGAATTCATCATATGAGTTTGTGGTTTTCACTTTAAATTATATGTGTACGTTTTTGTTATAAGACTTTTTTTCACAAAGAAGAGAAACATGTGTTGCAGTCAAATTACCAAGACATAAAAGATTGTTTATTGACATGTGTTAATTAATTCATCTTTTTTCAATCTTATTATTATTTTTTTCTATTTGTCCTTAAATAAAAGAAAAGAAATGCTAGTTATTTAAGCCCAAAAAGTAAAGGATGCCTATCTCGTTTCATGATATAAGTGATAACAAATTTGGCAGGAAACTGAACTTCTCTGAATGCTTCATATGTTTAACTGTTTATGGACATAAATAAAAAATACTTTTGAATAGATAAAACAAAGAAATCCGGAAATCTGACTTGACTTCTGAGTATCCTTATATAGGAAAGCAGGATAGTAAGTTGTTATTTATGACAGAAGAGACGATTTCAATTTTAATATTATAAACTTTCCATACCTTGACATTATTATTCTGTCTACCCAAGCGTATGGCGTATATAATTCTCAATTAATCCGTTACGCTAGAGCATGTAGTCACTTTCAAAAAATAAACGACACACAATTCGTAAACTTTTAAATCAGGGATTCGAGAAATGCAGATTCATAGTTTTTCTCACGAAATTTATTGGACGATATCCAGACTGATTGATAAATATTCAATTCCAATTTCCAATTTTATTGAAGACGGGTTTTTTCTTGAAGTTTCTCTTTTTTCCACTTTAGCGTGATTTCTGCACTGAGCGACAAATACATTTTACCTGTATGATACAATGCTTGTACATCGAACCACATAAAACATTTGACCTGTGTGGGGAAAAAATATGTTTTGATAATATTATGGCTTTGACATTTAACACACAATCTGGCCACACACAGTTAGTCGTCATATAAGCGGGAGGTTGATGCATCATTAAACCTAGTTTAACCCACCATTTTATTTATAAAATGCCCGTTAATAGTCGGGAATATGATGACTTGCCAAAAATTTCTGTGTTGGATTGTGCTTCCCTGATTCTGTTTAATGTTATACGGATTTTCCTTACTGGTCTTTCCCTTTGATCGATTCGGACTTTTGTTGTCACTTTTATTTGAAATGGGTACAGTGAATCAATAATTATCTTAGCTTGTGTTTTTTGTTTTTTTTTTTGTAATAGAGCATAGATTAAATCAGAAATATTTGACAGCTTGCAAGATCTTTTCACAGCAATGAGTGTATTCTAACTGCAATAAATAACTAAATACCGAAGTAACTGTGAACTTATTTTCTGCATATGCGCATTTCGACAACTAGTGTAACTTTAGTGCAGTTAAAATCTAAACGTTTGGAAGACCATTAAATCAAAGATGTTCAAAAACTGATAGAGAACCAATATCATATAAATGAAAGCCAAAATCAGCTAAGGAGAGAGCTTTCATTAGGGAGATACTCTTTAATTTCAACAAAATTTACAAAAATTTAGATATTGCAAGGTTCCAAATGGAATATATTATGTTAAAGTCAGTATTTATGTTATTTTATTACACTAGCTCTAACCAAAAGTATCTAAAGAAACAGACAATGGCTAAAAATTACAATAATAATCTTCACAAGAAAAGCACAAAAAGACGGAAGACAAACCAAACGTTAAAAACGATAGGAAGTCATAACAGTTGGACGTGGTTTCGGCACTAACAAAACCTAAAGGAAGGGTTAAAGCGGTGTATTGGTACCAAAACCTCCTTTCTCTCTGTCCCATTTCCTATAGTATATTTAACATACAAACAATAAAAATCTTCTTTGTATCTGTATTTTCTGTATCTGTAAAATATTGTAACCGGACACAGAGCACCTGAAAAATTAGTTTTCGACAACTTGCAAAATCTATAAATTACACCTTGTGTAACACGCCTGGGGAACTCGATGGTCTCAACTGAAGTTTACTAACAGGAAGTTAATAAATACAATGTGACAGAACCTGTTTTTTAAAATCGGGAAATGTCACTTGTCAAAGATCTAAAATATAACTGAAACCATATAAAAGTCTGCGTTTTGAGACAAAAATCATGTTTATTGTAGTCAGCTCTCATATGGAGTGACATTCTTAGATTTTTCGAACTGCACGTATTAAGTGTAAATTAAAGATTTCCGAACGCCGGTTTTTTAGTTGAGAACGAGTTTCCGAGGCGTATGTAAGCTTTTTTTTTCTTTTTTTTGTTTTGTTATGTTTTGTTTTGTTCTTTTTTCTGTGCAAATACCCTTTCAGCTTTCTGTGCACTTTGATGATAGAGAAAGACATTCGGTGTAATAAAACAGATATATCATGTACGTCTTGGTATTTGCCAAAAATACAAGTCTCGGGAATTTATCCGCCCCACCACTAGTATTTTGGCAAATACCCTTCCCTATCATGATATATCTCTTGTATATGTAATGAGTGACAAAATACTCTGCAAAATATTTTGTTATTAAAATCATCCAAACCCACTGTGAAAGAAAGTGTTGATCCATCTAAAATATCTATATGATCATTATGTTCATATTTGATTAATTTCCTTTGATATATTTATTCTTGAATTATCAAGACCCACTTGGGAGAAAACTGATTATTATTGTAATTTTTTTATATTTGAATATAAAATACAAAAATACCGAAGTTGCATAAAATACAGTAAATTTCGTTATGCTGTACACGTGTTACCTCTCATCAGCAGCATTAGAATCAAATAATATGGAAAGCCATAATCCCAAAGTAGTAAACCAAGAAGTACTCATTACCAAAAAAAATTGAAATAGGAGGCCAAATCCAGTACCAAGGACATCTTCCGAGTGCAAAACACGGAAAGAAACCTTAGTATTTTTATGGGGTAGAATTTTGATAAAAACGGCAAATTTCTTTAAATCGCCCGGTAAAGTTTTCGTGTCAGACAGGTCTGACTATTGGACTGGTGAATAACCTCGTGGACCTGTAGTCCATCAGCAGTGGCATCGGCCCAATGGTTTCAAAATACAAAAATACCGAAGTTGCATAAAATACAGTAAATTTTGTTATGCTGTACACGTGTTCCAAGGAGTTACCTCTCATCAGCAGCATTAGAATAAAAAATATGGAAAGCAAAGCCATAATCAAAAAGTAGTAAATTATATTCAGTAACCAACTGTAGATTTGTTCACTGTTAATTTATTCGAAGTTTATAGAAGTTTTATATACTTATTGTTTGGTGTTTCTCCCCTTATATTTTACGTGGTAGGGATCATCCGAGGGATCATCAGCGGTCTCAACGTTTACTAGATTAAAAATAAAAAAAGATTAGATTATAATTCATTAAGATAGATTATGGGCCGTACACAAGAAAGATATTCTTAGCTAAGATTTTTGTTGATTATGATAACTCTGATATAGATTCTTAAGATTTGTCAGGTCTTGTCAACCTTTCTGGCGAATTTTTGTGTCTTTTATATGCTATAACTGGTTCCACTTTTAATTTGGTTTTTAATTCTAGGTCATTCTCTATCCAATTCCAATGCTTTGTAATTGATCTCTTTAATTGTTTTACTGCTTGATTATATTTAGTGATAAATACGATTTTGTTTTGCCTGTGTTTTCATTCTCAGACAATAAATCTTTACATTCTAAATGAGAAGTAGACATAATTACTTCATCAATTTCTGTTTGAAGATAATTTCTCTGTAGCAATTTTTCTCTTTATGATTTAATGATCTTTGTTCGCTCTTGTGTATCATTTGTGCTTCCTATGTGAGGGATAATTTCTCCTTTAATGAAACCTTAAAATACGCTTGCAGGATGACAACTATTTCTATCTAAGTATTGAAAAAGTTCTGTTGTTTTTTATAAGTTTTAAGATCTAAGATACCAGAATCATAAAGTCTTTTGCCTTTGTAGACTTTAGTATCTAAAAATACAATGCTCTCAGAAGATATTTCATAAGTAAATCTTAGGTATTCAAGATTAACAACAGCACTGAAGAAGGTAGGCAGAGGCTTTCCCAAACGCAGGGCGAAATCCTAAGCTTGATAGAGAAATTGGGAAAAATACTCTGATTTTGTGAAAGAATGTGAAAACAAAATAAGAAATTCTGTGGAGACAGCAAAGAAAGGTTTAATGGGAAGAAAGAAGGACGGAGACATTTCCCTTACAAAAAACACTAAACATATCTTTAAATAGTGGAAAACGGAACTTATTGTGAAATAACTGTTTCATGCAATAACATAAACCTTTACATCAACACCCTCTGGATAATGTAACAGATAAGGAGAGAAAACTACACTTAAAAATAAAATAAGTATGTGACAATATAATATCTACTTAATGACACCGAATTTGACAAAACAATCATTGAAAATATATAGATTAAGTGAAAGTGCTAAAATCTGCTAAACGGTTGTAAAATGTAAATTAATTGAATGATATTAAACAAAAGAATCTTATAGATTTTGTTTTCAATCAATTGTAAGTAAGTTATAGTTTTCAATATATCTAAATTAAATATGCCTTTCTTTGCAATAACATCTGTCAGCTTAAGGAAGTTACGCCCCCTTATCATAATAACCAATCGGAAGGCAATTGTAAAAAAGATACATTCATGTATTCTTAGAATTGAGAAGCTTGTAATAATGGCTAGACGTTTTACAAAATCTTTAAAAACAAGATATTCTAAAAGAGAGAGATTATCAAAACTTAGAAAATAAAGACATCAAAAAGAAAAATCAATATTGACAAAGCGAAATCATTCGTAAAAAATCTGTCTCAAAAAGCACCAACAGATGATGAAAGTCTCCTTTTATCAAAGGGAGTAAAATTCACGCCCACACCTTTGAGAAAATCTATAATGAATGACTATGATGAATTTACGCACAAGCTTCGCTGTCAATATCTATTCCAAGACCATGAAAATAATGATATGCATCCTTTTTATATCAATACAGAATATAGACCAATGTATTCATGCAAAGCATCAGAAAATTACTTATTTGCAACAGAGTATGAATTGTGCAAAATTAAAATAAAGAAAACTATACCTAGTCTTAATAAACAGGAGCTTATAGCTCTAACAACTTTAGTGAAAAACAAAGATATAGTAGTCGGAAAAGCAGACAAAAATTCAACCCTCTGCATTCTGGACAAAAGAATATATAAGAAGGCTAAAAACAACTAGAAAATGAAACATATTATGAAAAAAATAGAACAAACACAAATAGAAAATACTGAAAGGCTTTTACACGAGCTTATCGAAAAATGTCAAGCATAAGACCAAATACATAATACAAAATATAGATTCTTACAAATGTAACACAGAATTTATACAACAAAAAATTTGGAAAAATTTTCCTTCTGCCAAAAATACACAAATTCCACCAGAAATCTTACAATTCAATAAAAATCAAGGAATATGGTATCATAAGGAGACCAATAGTATCTTATTGTGGTACCCCTTCCCATAATCTGTCACATTTTATTGACTGTATCTTATTACCATTTGTGAAAAGTCAAAACGCATATATAAAAGAAACCAAAAAATTCATACAAAAACTTTTTGAAACAAAAATTAAACAGAAATGTTTTATAAGCTACATATGTATACAAACTTAGAATATTCTGAAATAATTGGAGCTGTCAGTAGAATGACGAGAAATTTAGCACAAGAAAATTATAATTTTAGACTTCCTCACGTTGAAGAGATAATACAATCTTTGGAAATAATTTGGAAAGATAATGAATTTTCATTTAATGTTAGAATAAACGACAGCGAATTGGTGTCCCAAAGGGAGGTTCTGCATCAGCAGAACTAGCTGATATACGAATGTTTAAAATTTTGGAAAATATGTTGGTGGAATATTCATATAGCGAATAAATAGCTTTTTGTGGCAGGTATAGAGATGACGGATTTATCTCATTTAATGGTGACGAAAAAGAATTACAGGAACTTTTCAATATAGCAAATAATTTACACAAATACCTAAGATTTACTTATGAAATATCTTGTGAGAGCATTGTATTTTTAGGTACTTAAGTCTACAAAGGCAAAAGATTTTGGGATTCTGGTTATCTTAGAATTTAAATCTTTTAGAAAACCATCCTGAAAGCGTTTTTAAAGGTTTCATTAAAGGAGAAATTATCCGTCACATGAGAAACACAAATGATACACCTGAGCGCACAAAGATTATCAAATCATTCAGAGAAAAATTGTTACAGAGAAAATTATCACCGAACAGAAATTGATGAAATAATAATGTCTACTTCTCAGTTAGAACATAAATATTTATTGTCTGAGAATGAAAACACATGCAATACAAAAATCGTATTTATCACTTAATATAATCCAGCTGTAAAACAATTCAAGAGATCAAACACAAAGCATTGGAATTCAATAGAGAATGACCTAGAATTAAAAACCAAATTAAAAGAGAAACCAGTTATAGCATATAAAAGACACAACAATTTGCAAGAAAGGTTGACAAGACCTACCAAATCTTAAAAATCTATATCCGAGTTATCATAATAAACAAAAATCTTAGTTAATAATATCTTTCCGGTGTACGGTCCATAATCTATCTTAATCAATTATAATCTTATCTTTTTTATTTTATTTTATTCTATCAAACGTGGAGACCGCTGATGATCCCTACCACGTAAAATATAAGGGTTGAAACGCCAAACAATAAGTATATAAAACATGTAAACTTTGATAAATTAACAATGAAGAAATCTACAAAGTTGGCTACTGAATATAATTTATATTCATTTAGTTTACAATAAAAATCAGTTTTTCCCTAAAGTGGGTCTTGATAATTCAAGAATAAACATATCAAAGGTAATTAATCAAATATGACCATGATGCGTGAAGTTAACTACTTATTCCCAATTCCTTATTCCTTATTTGAAATAAGGAATAAGTAAGTAGTTACTTATTCTAAGTTCCCAAATGATATTTATTTTTGCAGGGTGTTTTTCTCTATTCCTTATCACTTATTTATAATATTCTGTTTTTGATTGATAATTACATTCAAAGTCGAAAACAACTCAATGTGGGCTAGAGATAACCCTGAACAACTGTTTTGTTAAAATAAAACTCATAAATCTACAATAATTTAAAATGACATAAAATATGATGTGATAAATTCCGGAAGTAAGCTTGATAAAGCTTTATCATCCCTCTAACTGTCGTAACGAATGTCCTTTCAATTATTTTCATTATAAAACACATGATTTATCATCTGGTGAAAAATAGTATTTATTTAGTCCAAGTATATGATAAAAAGGGTTATTTAAGATAAGTAGTAAGAGATTAAAAACATCATACTGAGCAATAGAGTTGATACTTTATTATAAAATGGAAAATGGAAAATGAGAATAAGTAACTACATTTTGTATTTACCTATTCCCTATTCCTTATTTCAAATAAGGAATAGGGAATAAGTAACTGGATCAACACTTTCTTCCTGAGTGGGTTTGGATGATTTTTAATTACACAAAAATTTTTTGATGATTTGTATTGAAAGATGATGATAATATAGATTGTTATTTATATTTATTAATTAATTTAAAAAATACTAGTATTTAATTTGCGGAAAATGTTTTCCAGTCTGTAAAATCTATATGAATTGTTAACTAAGATGTATTAATTTAATTACCCGACCAAGTGTAAACAAGAAATATGGTGCTTAATCTTATAGAAACTCAGAATAGTATACGCAGTAGTCATCAGTATTATTGCAACAACGGCTGAAAATAAATGGAATATGTAAGAAAAAATCTACTTTATAGATCCATTCAATACTCCATACGCACAACTTCCGACTTGGACTTTACTGGTAGACCACCTTACAGCTTCAATTCCAAACATTAGAACTTGTACAAAAACGGATCCAGCCTTCGAAAAGGGGTTTCTGGTGATGTTTCAGAAAAAAAAGGAGGAATCCGGTCGGAGTTTCCCCAGTTTTATCAATTTTTACCGAAATTCTGCACGATTTTTTTTTTCAGAAAAAGGGGGCAGTTTACACCCCGGAAGCCCCCTCCGCATCCACCAATGCCGAATGTTTGAAAACACTCACATAAAGGTTCAAAAACAAAGCGAAAATGTCTGTTTGGCTCAACTACATCCGTATACCATTACAGATGCAAACCAAGAGAAATTCGAAAATTAAGAACTTATAAACACATCAGTTCAGATGTAACACAGGTTAAAATTTCACAATTTTCATTGACGAAAATGTCGCTTTTTTATTACGTGATTTTTACTCTTTTTCCTGTTTGACTCATTGAGGTTTTTAACAAAATATGTCTTATATTTTAATATTATGAAGAGGAGAGGAGTACCTGTGTCCTGTCTGTTTGGTGCAGAAGCTTGATTTATTAGGTCGGAAATTACTGTATTTAATATGTGGAAGGTTTTATAAAAATCGGTTGAAAGCTGTGGCAATAGGTGAGATGGTTTGAGGGGAACTGTTCAATGAAATCTTGGGCATTTTTAAGAAAGGACATCTGAATAGGATTTTTTCCGTAGTAGCTTTAAGACCATCTGTTACTGCGGTCAAATGGAGTTGTAAAGAGTTTTGGTAGTGGTTTGATGGCCTGCAATAAATCTCTCTTCGCAAACATTCACATGTAGTACAGGTTTAAATTTCACAATTTCTATTGAACATTTGTTCTGCGTTATTCTGCTCTCTAATACTCTTTGGTACAAAAACTATTTTCTCATGCAAAGTAGACGCCAAGTATTCAGAGGAGATAGTCCAATTTGAGTCATGTATTTAACTGACCGGAACGAAATTGCAGTAGATTACCGAATACACCAGGCACAGAATTTCACAAATCAAAGATACGAGGTAAAATCGAGAACACCAGAAGACTAAAGACACTACACATCCACAAAAGAGATAAGCCCTCCATATACTACACTCAAAACTAAAGCTAATTGTGTGAACTAAAAAAAAACAAATCAAAATAAAATAGAAAGACAACAGGTGTTCCGGAAGGGAAGCTTTTCCTGTTCTATATACAGCATCCGTCACATAGTCAGTCTGTCAATGGGTCAATCCAAGGTAGAGTCAAAATCGGTAATGTCAGATCCGGGAAGACGTATACCTAGCTGAAAATTTCTTTCCAGATTTTTGAACCAACATTTCATTTTATCTATGATTTCGTGATGACGGCCAAAGAATTTGTGAAGAAACGAAAGTAGCAAAGGATGCATATAGTCTTTACTAACCAGTTTATGCGATAGAAAGTCACTATATGGATTACAAGCTCTACATACACTAACCATCTGAAAAATAAACTCAATACGCTTGAGAGGTAGGTAAATTACTGCGACAAAATCAATTGAGATGTCAAAACATCGCGTTTTTCATACAACCTAGATTTCAAACGTTCATTCATCATTGTATAACAAAGGGTTTAGTATCAATATGAAGGGACGAAAATAGCAAAGGATGAACATAGTCTTACTAAACAGTTTATACGATAGAAAGTCACTGTATGGACTACAAGCTCTACATACACTAACCAACTGAAAAATAAACTCAATACGCTTGGGAGGTAGGTAAATTACTGCGACAAAATCAACTGAGATGTCAAAACATCGCGTTTTTCATACAACCTAGATTTCTAACGTTCAAGTTCATTTATCATTGTATAACAAAGGGTGAAGTATCAATATGAAGGGACGAAATACCTACGTTCTTTGCTTTTTTTATGTTTTTTGTTTTTGTGCAGAATCATGGACGTATCATGTCGGAAATTACTGTGTTAAATATGTGGAGGGGTTGTATGAAGAGTAGTTTAATCAAAAAACGTTTGAAAGATGTAATAGGCAAGATGGTTTGAGGAGATGTGTTCATAGGATTTTTTATCATCCATATCTGATTATTCACGCTGCTCGTAGAATAGATTTTTCCGCAGGACTTTTTAGACCATCTCTAACTGCAATTTTTAAAGCTGGAACCAACTACAGATTAACCTTTGATCTAGTTCTTGTTTTGGCTGGTTCTAAAAATACTCTTAAGGAACAGCAAGTTGAAAAGCTTTTAATTTTTTTATTCTTGTTCTAGCTAAGAAAAAGTTCTTTATGCTCGATTTCGATTGACTTGTAGTAGTTTTAACCGTCACCTATTTTTTAAAAAATGCTTTTCCGTCACTTTATTGTGTTTGTGGCGAAATAGAAACTAGGGGACATTTTTAATTAACATACCCTTTGTTTAACTTATCACGTTATAGATACATCCACTCCTTAATCTTTCCTTTAGAGTCACTGTATCTGTAATATCTCCGCATCCAAGAGACTTACACGTCAACAAAATAATGAATCTTTTTAACGTGCAGTAGTTTAAACAGTAGCAATCAATTCACCAATCAGACTCCATATTTTTTATCTTTTTCGTCGTGTGCTATTACTTCGTTTCCTTCTCTTTTCAGATTGTTCTTTTTGTTCGAGTTCTCTTAGTTACATGTAAAAACATGTCATATTGTAACCGGCTTAAAGACTTTCTAGTCACTGGAGGAAGTGACGTCACAATATCTCGTCAATTTCGTTGTCACGTAAACAACTGGCGCATTCAAATGAAAAGAAATAATCTGTATCTAAAATCTCTGTTTTAGTAGAAAATATATAACAAAAAAGGCATAACTAATCGATCATCATGAAAATCAATAAAAATGTCACTCATTTCGATCAACGCAGTGGATTAAACTCGTTCCAGAACAAGATATATTCACGGCGAGTTATACTATAATTACCTTTATTTATAATAATTAAAAAGACTATTATGTATGCGTGCTTGTAAATTGTTATGAGCGTTTTAGCGTCATTTGAGATAAAGTTTAAAATTAGTGCTTTACTTCTAAATCCAATTATTGCGAATATGCAGAATCAAAATTCACAGTAACTTCGGTCTATGGTTATTTGTTACCACAGGGTCGATGCCTCTGCTGGTGGACTGTTAGTTCCCGAGGGTATTCACCAGCCAAGTAGTCAGTACTTCGGTGCTAACCTGAAAGCCGATTCTATTTGGAACATTATAATATCTAATTTTTGTAAATTCTGTTGAAACTAAGGAGTATCTACCTCATGCAAAGCTTTGTCCTTAGCTGATTTTGGATGTCTATTTATATCATGTTTGGTAATTTGTACTCTATCAGTTTTTAGACATCTTTGACTTAAAGGTATTCAAAACATTTAGATTTTATCTGTACTGAAGAGACATCAGTTGTCGAAGTGCGCATATGCAGAATCAAATTCACAGTAACGTCGGTCTTTAGTTATTTATTGACTCATATGTGTTATTGTTTGATGTGTTTTTTATTATAATGTTTGTTAATGTATTTAATGATAAATATGTTAACATTAAATTTCTAATTGTAAATACACAATGCAAATGACTAAATACCGAAGTTACTGAGAATGAC
>MJUU01025076.1:63017-99414 GCA_002080025.1 Modiolus philippinarum
TGCAGTGATTCCCAGTTAATTTTCAAAGTAACGCACGGCTCAGTATGGATCACCATCACTGCCATAAATGGGATGATGCTAGTTTTCATAATTGTTCAATGCACTCATGAGGTTCACCACATCAAAGTTTATGAGAAGGGCTTCACGCAAATGAAAAATATTGGTTGCTATGAGTTACTTTAATAAAGGAGCAATTGTAGAGATTTCCGGTTAATTTTCTGTCGATGGTCTATTGAGTAAAGGAAACAAGTTAGTGTGGTACAAATTTAAATTCACATCAGACAGAGCACCCAAAGTGAAGAGCATTCGTCGTCCTTAAAGAAATTTGATCAAAATTCGGAGTTTCATTTCTTTTGTCAGACCTCAAAAAGCATATTACTAGTATATTTTATCTGCTCTTTACTGACTGAGGAAGATGAGCAATAACAAGAAAATATAAGAGTCCACCGAGAAGAACCAGCCAAGCCCTACTAATGTCGAACAATCAACGTTATCATGAAAGTCACTGAAAACACCATCGAATTTCCAGCTTAAGTTAAGGAATTCGTCATCCTTGTAGATGGAACAACTCCTTAGAAACTAACAAAAATTTTCTGCAGCTTGGTATTTTTGTATGACAATCCTGATGATAAAGTAAATGGATAATGATAACATGATGAACAATGATAGCATTAGTAACAATATCATACAAACAACACTGAGAGTAAGAATCGCAATGAATAGCCAAAGAGCATTGAGGATATTTCAAAAATCGTGGAATCAAAGTCAAAATACTGAATACAAAATATCAGATTCAGTAGATATTTAGCAGCTCTACCAATCAGTTTTCACGGGCAGAAAACTTGATATTGAAAATGTAGCTGACATGAAAGAGGGAATCACTTTTGAGTACAACATGTCAGATCAAGTAGATATTTAGCAACTCCACCAATCAAAAAATTTGCAACTAGAAAAAACTTTATACTGAACAGCAGCTGAGAGAGTGAAGAACAAATTTCATAAAAGTAGACAGAAACAGACTATTATTAGACACTGAAGAAATAGAAACTCTAGATCTAAGTTGTGTATTCAGGTTCAGTTCAGTTCTATGGAGAAGTAAGTTTTGATTATTGCAAGTATCATTAAATTTTTTTACAGAAAGATCATATTAAACGTCAACTCTGAAAGAGACTGTACTATAGGCAATCCGACATTATTATGTTTTACATTATAGAGATTCGATTCATTTGATCACATGAAATAATCAGAATATTTTATGAATATGCAAAATATCAATTGCGCTGATGTTATTTACCTCGGTCCAAAGGGTTTGGTGCAACAATATTTGTGCAGTAAAAGGAAAAGACAAAAGATAGAATTGGACTTGTAACGCCACAAAATGTAACGACTTCAGAGTGAATCCCATCCGTACGGTGCCCCAGAAGGATAAGCATGATCTATGTGGTACATGTAAATATCAAAATAGCAATTAAAAGACAGGAATCGGATTTCAAACGACAAAGTGGATTTGCAGGTACGCTAGCAGCTGTCAGCATTTGCAATCGTCACTGCATGACATGATCCAAATTTTCATTTTAGTGCACAAATGATGATGGAGAGGAAGTTCATATTATCATAGTCTCTTGGAATGGCTAATATTGGTGGCTATGAGTATCTTCAATGAATGCAATTGTAGAGATGTACAGTTAATGTCCTGTCTTGGATTAATGGAAACAAATTATATGCGTATAAGCCCAAACTTTATATTACACATTAAAAACCTCCTTGTTAACATCTTAAGTGGACAGCAGTCGTCTTCGTTTAAGAAATCTAATTAAAAGGCGGAGACTTTTTTCTTTTGCCTTAGCTCAGAAACTATATTACCGTCTATTCTTTACTTACTGAGGAAGATGATAGCAATAAGAAGACATTACAGTCCAGTGAGAAAAACCAGCCAAGCCAATCACTATTAATGATAAACAATCAACAGTTATAACAAATGTGACGGAAAGCACCATCGAATTACCTGGTTCAGTTATGAAATTTGTAGATGAAGCAGTTCATTAGATACTAACGTATATTTACTCCAGCGTGGTATTTCGGATGACATCACGATAATATAGCAAAATACCGAAGTTACTGTTAATTTATTTCCTGCATATGCGCATTTCTATAATTTATGTCTAATCAGTGCAGATCAAACCAAAACATTTGGAAGTCCATTAACCGAAAAACATTTTAAAATTGAAAGAGAACAAATAACCAAAAGGATCTAAATAGAATGCCAAAATAGCCAGAGCTATGCATGATGGACTGTTTTATTCGTTAGAGTGTAAAGTCCAGTGAGCAATATTTCAGCTATATCAGGACGAGAATAGATTAAAAAAATTCCAAAAAGAAGAAAAAAAAAGTTAGAAGGGGCAGCCGGGGCAACGAGTTTTGATTGCCACTGGGAAAAGAAGAGAGATGGGTAGGGGCATGAAATTTAGCCTTCTGTACGACTCCTGAGAAAAATACACAAATGGCTAAATTATCATGGTTTGTGGTCATGCTTTCTGTATTATGACCTGATTACCCTGACTACCCTGAATGACAAGCCGTTCCCGTATGAACCACCATGGGATGCGCCCGGCAGTTCTGTAGCCGGAGCCCCTGAAAACCGACTTATGTGCAGGGATAATATAATAACACAATGTACAATTATGGCATAAGTAACACTATTGGCATCAAAATCATTTAAACAACAAAACAGAGAGCAAGAATTGCAATTCTCTTACCCGGCATGGCATCACAGTACTGAATTGACCAATCAGATCAGGGGATTTTAATCTAACACTCCAATACAGCGAGGTGAAACAATCAATGTTTACCTATGTGATATATATAAAATATTGAATTTTTTAATTGTAATATCTTCGGTGTGACAATAATTATAATCTTTAAATTAGGATATGATAGTAATATTGACAATTTCAATCTATATTCCGAGTTACATTAAATATCTTGAAAAATAAATGAATAAATCGCAGTTGAAGTCGAAGTTACATAGATATATAGTAAAATATTGATCTTTTCACCGCCAACTTAAGTGAAGTATCAGGATAAGAGAACGAACCACCAAACAGCAATGAAGAAATTTCAACAATTGTAGAATCAAAGTCATATATTAAATAGAACATGTCAGATCAAGCAGATACTAAGCAACTCCATCAATCAAAAATGTTCATAGGTAGAAAACTATGTTGCTAAGGGAAGCATAAATTTCTTATTAGTAGACAGAAACAGTCATTTATTGGACTATGCCGTGGAAGAAATAGAAATGTTAGATCCTAGGATATGTCTTTAGATTAAGTTTTATGGAGAAGTTAGCGTTGAATATCTTATGTCAAATATGAATGAAACTGTGCCATAGTCATTCCGATAATGTTTTACTTAACATGATAGAGTTACTGGTCCTTAGTTAAAATAGTCACAAAGAATAATCAAGATATTTTATGAAAATGTCAAATGTCAGTGGCACTGATGTTATCTCCCCAAGCCTTCGATGCAACAATCTTTGTGCAGTTATAGAACAAGCAAAAGCAGACCAACAAAATGTTGAACTGACCATGTACCCAACAAAATATAGTACTCTCAGTGTGAATCCCAATAAAACCAAAATTAAGGCTATCACCCGGTACTCTTGAAGGATAAGCATGATCTGGTCAAATGACAACAAAACTGAGGTGCAGGTACACCTTTCCAGCAGTTGTAAGCATTTTCAATCGTCACTACTCGGTTTTCTGACCAAAATAACGCATTAGTTGTGATGATCTTAAAACACACCAAGTAATAGATTTTAATATCTGGTGAGGTAGCTATTCTATTGCAATCTGTGTTCTGGAACTATTATTCCGCATAAATTTCTCCTACAATATCAAAACTACATTTATGTCTCCTAGCAAATTGAAAGGTATGGAGTTAGATTTTGGGGAATTTAGAGTATAATTCGACTTTGCAATTTTATCGAAATAAGGGTCGATTCCAGATAATCCAAAACAACATTTAAGACACGCTTATTTCACTCTAGAACGTGTTTGTGTGATGGACTGAAAATGTGCATATTGTCTAGGTTAAGAGTTTGGCAAAAATTTTTATTGTCGGTTTGACTTGGCTATTATATTGAAATGCTTTCTTGAATTGTCAATTTTGGATAACTCCTCCAAAATATTTATGCTGCACTGGTTTTACTTCCACAGTAGTTTGGCATAAATTGCAGGTGATCAAATAATACAGGTCAACTTTCTTTTTACCAAAAAGAGGTAGGTTGAAGGTTCAACTTTTCAGTTAATTCAATAAGTTTCGTTCATTTGGACGCTTTCTATATGAGCTTGTGTATTAAACTTTATAACATGTATGTAAAATCAAGATTCAAGATGAAGAAGACAGTGAAGGCGTTGTTCAATTTGCTTAATCTTACCATGTATTTAAAGGGATCTTGTCCCATCTACATTTATTCTATATTCCTTTAGTTGTCCGTTATTTAGGTCGTGCTCCCTAATTAGTTCCCCACAGAAGCTCTGCAGATGCAGTCAGTATGCCCACTGTTTTTTGGAGTTGGGGGTGCATGCATCCTTTCGATTTAAATTTAGACTACAGGGTGTTTCTAGGGTACATATGCATACCAGTATTTTTACTTCGCTACTTAAAACGGCTTCAAGGAAGGAACTTATCAAGATTCATGGCATATGCCGACAACTATTTTTCTTTCACTTTTGATTGGAACAGTACATTTCGATCTGAAAACCACAATGTTCAATAATCAATTCTTCAAGTGTATGTGCAAGCATGTTTTGATTTGTGAGTACGTGCACGTTTCATAATGTACGTGAATTACGTATACTGCAGTACGTGAACTGGCATGCTGCTGGAGGATTGATGTCTTTTAAGGGAGTGTGAGCTTCAGTTTTCAGTTAAATATCTACACTCAAAATTATGTCAGCTGAAATACAAGTCTCTGAAGATTAGTAGTTTTTGTTTTTGTTTTTTTTTCGGCAGGACCTACAAATATTTTATTGTTTTATCGTATTATATCTGACAGCACATTGACACGCCGGTCTTCAGCATGGTTGTTTAGACAAAATGAACTTTGATATACAATTATACAGTCATTATAACATTAGACACCTACAATGGCCGAAAACGACAATAACATGCCACGATCTATGGGAGAACCGCACCAGAAAATACATAACAGACAAACGTAAATAACGACAGGAACTTGGGATTGCCGGACTTGGTACCGGCACTAGCAAACAGGTCCATCGGTACTCCAGCATCCCCCTTTCTATATTCCATTTCCATATAGTGTTATAAACATACGAATAAAACCAAATACAGGTAGACTACTGACTCTATGACCGCTAGCTTGAAAAACAAAAGAATAGGAGAAAACGTTATTTAGAGAGAAGGGTCAAAGAGTGCTAGCCGCTAAACTGCAGGCTTGCTCAATGGACCTAGTCTACTAGTAAAACACTCTCGCACTACGCAGTAAAATTCAAACACAAAAAATCCCAAAGGATTTGGTAAAGAATTGCATGTTTTTCGGTAGACATTGGCAGTATCAGTGATGGGCCAGTATATGTGTAAGTCTTTAATTTCCTTTAATTGCGAACATCTTGGTCTTTGAGATTTCAATTTTTTAAGCAGTGTTTCAGATAAAATAGGTAGAAGATCAACAGACCACCAAGAAAATCGGTAGAGTCGGTAGGTATTATTCAGTTCAGTGTATTCAGAAAAGAAACTAAGTCTCAGAATACTCCGTAACGGGAGTTTAAATATTTTTCAAATATTAAAATAAACTGAAATTATACATTGATAATGCATTTTTTATGGGGCCAAACCGTTTTCGGGATACCGGGTTTGGCAGTTTTTAAGGTTGGGAATTCGGGATCTCTATAATTTAAACCCGGGATTTGGGAAAATAAATGCACAAGGAATCGAGCATTCTCCAGTTTTTTTATGTTCCTTTGTAGTTAAGGATTGTAGGATTTAGACTAAATGGGTCGGAGACCCCTCTGCCCCTCCATATCTGAGGATAGGAATGCCCTTTTCCGTCAACAGGAGGCATTTTTTCAGCTACCGTTAACGTCAAATTGATCAAAAATGTATAAGCGTGATTCGCGGAATAACTTCAATATTGTACTGTAATCGTTATATGAAGCAAAAAAAACATATCGTCATTCGTCAAAATGAAGAGACATTTCGCCGTGACAAAAGCAATGTAGTCCGGGCATTGAAGAGAATTGATCTCGTGCAGATCCATTATCCATATGACTTAAGTTTACGTTAAAAACGTCTCTGGAATCTCTAGAGTTTTTAAGTATTATTATATGTAATTAACAATGAATGATAAAACAAATTAATTAATTGATAAGGGTAATAGATGGAACCACTTCAAGCACGAACAATTGACCAAGACTACGAAAGACAAATGCAAAACTAAGCCTCTCGGTTCAAACCAATCCGTCAAAGATCAGAAACCATAAAAGATGAGGCAGGTGTTTCGCCTATATTGTTATACAACACAGATGTAAATGTGCAAACAAACCAGGATGTCAGTTTTCGTTGTTTGCCTATGGTAAATCCCCTTTCAGAGGACCATTTAGATACTATAAAATGTACTCCAATAGCCAGTCTAGAAGCGGAGTTATTGAATATTTCAGAACAAGAGCAGACACATGTATCTGAATATGGTGACACAGACGATGACCAAGACAAATCTCTACATGAAGGAAACGACATTGGCAATACAAGATCCGGGAGCCAAATAAAAGCTGTAGTTAAGTTTGACCTATAGATCATTTTGATAATGAAAGATTAGCAGACAAAAACACGAGCAATAACAATCATTATATAATACACAAATACACGTACATGTACTTGTTTGCATTCTCAAATTTAAAGACTTATACATGTAACAGTGATAAGGATTAAGGAACTTTTTCACGAATATTCCGTTTATGTTTTTGATGTTTAGTACTATTAGATAATGTTTCTAATAAATCATGTGTTTTAGACTCTTTGGATCATATTTGACTTTAATCAACGGAACACTTGCATAAACACTCCGCAGCCATGATTAACGTTTAAGCATAATAGGCCTTGGCAAAGACTATAAGTTTCATCATTGGAAATGAAAATAAATGACAAATCATAAATTCCCTTTCAAGATATTAGTATATACTCTCAAGAATTTTTTTGTTTTAATTATTGGTTAAAAATTGCACCCCGTCATGAAAACGACATTTTGTGTATTACAAGCAAGTAAGATTAATCCATTAGAATGTTTTTGCTTTTTGATTCAAGAATTAATTCTACTCCTTTTTTGCATGTGGAAATTCCTAGACCCTTAAAGTCCTGAATATAATTTGCATTGAGAATTGCGACACCAAACAATTGCAACCTCGTGAAATTTGTAATGATTTGCTATCCCGTTACATATAAGCTTGTCTTAATGAGTGATGGAGATATATCATTAATTACTAGTGTAAAGTTGTTTCATCATAGGGAGAACGAACAGTATAATTGAAGGGTCTTGTTGTCTAGAATTATTTTCGAAAGTGAATTAGTATGTTAGCTAATTTTGACAGAAATATATCATAAAAAGTCATTATGATCAATTACGAGCGGGATGTCGGCTTTCAAAAATTAACTCTGTATTATCGTCGGGTGTATCGCGGTTGTGCAGAAAATCCAGTTTGTTTGTGTTAAGGGACAAAACATGCTTTGTAGTTCTTTAATGACAGCGTAACATGTTTATCAGTGAATGATATTTTACACGTTTAGTCTATAAATGTTTCGACTGACCCACTTATATGGTTTCAAATAAAGAACTTTTGTGCTTTTAAACATCTTCTAGTTCTCTTATACTTATCGAAGTAATAATTTTACAAATATAGACATGTCTATCGAACAGATCAGCTATTAATTTGTTTTTGCAGTATTTGTTTCGTTACCTTTATTTGTTAATAAATCATAGTCTATTATAAGTCCAAGTCAATTGAATAAGCTTTGCTAAGGTACTCTGCTGCCCGAGATGGCCGACAGGGAAGTTGATAATTACAGGAATCAATAAACAAGGCAGGTAAAAGACATCCCAAAACTGACAGGTGATTCTATCAGACAAAACTTACACGAAGAAAAGAGAAAAAAGTATTTTGTAAAATGTGCATCTAGTAAGAAGTGATAAAAAAAACATTTTTTTTCAAATTTAATAGAAGAAAAATGCACCTGTTATTCCAAAGTGTCAATAAAGAAGTCGCCAATAAATTTTTCGTACTGATAATTTTATCGTTATCGTAAAATACTGTCTACAAATTACCGTTAACGTCATTTGGCTTTATATTTTACCGTAAACCGTTATCAGGGTACCCCCCCCCAATTCCTACCCTCATATCTTGATATAGATTACATACAAATGACTGAAGCAGCATTTGCTGTAGTTTTTTAATAAATATTGACAGATTCATTAGCACCATAACATTACAAAATATCAGCATAGTACGAATTTTCTCTCTATTTGGGTACCTTGTCAGACAAGGTTTAAATTTTGAAAAAATTGTGATTTTTTAGGTTATTTGAACTTGAGGGCAATTGTGCTTTGTGGACAGGTATAGACTCTGTAAGTCTCGTCATGTCACCTCCTAGATTATACCCCTTTTCATACAAGAATGTTTTTTTTTACGAATCGTTACGAATGATCGATTCGTAGTCGTTCGCATGCATCCGTATCTAACTCACCGACATTCTCAAAGAACTCGTAGACATTCGCAGATGTTCGTATAGATTCGTGTAAGGACATGATAATTTTTTGACATGTCAAATCAAACTTAATACTTCGTTAGTGATCGTTTACCGATCGCAATAATTCTTAAAGCATTCGCAATAAATCGTTGACAATATGGTTCAAAAATGTTTTACGATTTATTTACGAATAAAAGCGAGTAGTTTACGGTTGTTTTGCGATTGATTTACGGATAAACAGGCATTAATGCGACCATTTTGAGGATATATGCGGTTACTTTACAAAAACTTATACGAATACTTTGATAGTGCTATTCAAATAATTGCAAGTATTTTACGAATGGGTCGGTACTCGAATCTGAGTTGTGTCCCCCTTCTAAAAGTAACATTATGGTGATGTTGATTTTATCTTTTTTTCCTCTGTGGCTGTTCATGAAAAATTCGAGGAATGATTTGTTAAAATAAAGTTAATTATGTGGTAGGACATTAATCGCCTCCTTAAATGTACATTTTAAGCCCACACGAGGTTATATATTCTGAAATTTATATGAGTAAATGTGACCCCAAAAGAAAAATTGCTGCTGTTTGTAACTTAATCTCAGATTAAGTTATCGTCAATAATTCGCATATTATCCATAAAAGCTATGATCAAATCGCAATAATTCGATTTGTGCTCGCAGACATTTTTAGATAAATCGTATCCATTCGTATGTCGCTCGTACTTATTCGTATCGATTCGTAGATTTTTATCGTAACTGCATCGCATTAATTCTAAGTAAATCGTTAACTGGTCGTTTATGCTCGCATTTCATCGTAAGGAAATCGCAATTCACACGTAAATCTGTTTATTCGTAAACATTCGTGTTAGTTTTACGACTCTTGTAAATTTTAAGGATTGGTAAGGATTCGAAAGAAAAATTCGTGTATGTTAAGGGGGAATTATACGTTAAACGTTGTAACCGGATACTTGGACCAGAACATAAAGAGTTATAAACTTAATAACCTTAAACTAGACTGAAATTTAAGAAAATAAAGTATTTTCTTAGACGGATGTTTGTCCCGGAAGTATTAGGTCGGATGACGGTTGTAGTGCACTATATATTAGAGGTCCAGACTTTCAAAGTGAAAGTGGAACGAGACCTACAGACCCTTCAATAATATGCATGCATAAGGGATGCATAGCTGTTCTAGATAACGTCTTTATGAAGTTTGCACTGTACACATTGATGTATAGCATATGCGATTTATGAATATTGAGTGCCTAGAAATTGTGGTACAAATGGCTAACAGGAATTTGTCCATACTTAATATCCAATTGCTGGGGGTTTAAAACGTGTGTAACAGCTAAATGAATATATATACTCCAGTAAAGGCAATAAATTACAGCAGCAAGGGCATTTACTCTTTCAACTTTCCATTTAGTTATACGTCTACCTAGTAACAGTTTTATTTTATTTACTATGTCTTTGGTGTTCTGCTCTCTCGAGTTGTTTTGATTCTTGATTTGTTTCGTCTTTTTAAGACACACTGAAATTGATGAAATTGTTGATTGCTGCATAAAGAGACATAATATGCCAAGATGCTTTTTAAAATCTATTGAAAAAGATTGAAATTATAGACAAACGCTAAGTTTCCCATTGGTAGCCTCCTTTAATTTTAACCAAAAATCGATGTGATCCAGGGACCAGTATTGTTGTTACAACCGAGCAGCAGAGATGTGGGATAAAATTGTATTTTTGGTGATTTTTCCAATTATTATACAAGGTAAGATCATTGCATATAAAATCTGGTTAAATACAAAATTATTTAACAGATTTTTCAGGAGCCGAAATCGAAGGGGGAATAACAGGTCAGGTGCAAAACGACCAGGTGCAAAGGGCTCTGACTATGAAGAGGCATTTTAGATGAAATTAGGGATTAATTAAGATATATTTTTTTGTTTGAAATTAAAAGAAATAATTTTTGAAATTTATCATTCATAAAATAGTCTTTGAGATCATTCTCCATGCACTATTGCTATATGTGTATTGGAACATGGAGACAAATTTGAACAAAAAGGGTAAAATTAAAATCAATTCTATAAAACTGTTTTAATTTGTTTAATAACATCTACACTTGTAAACAATTTATGACGAACACTCAAGGAAAACGAATTATATTTATTTGCGGCATCAATACAACTTCTCAAGTCTGGTTTCTCCAGATATTGATTTCCATGGAAACTATTTTATTAAACAAGTACAGACATGTGTATTGATCCATTCACCAACAGTAAAGTTTTCCACGACAATAACACTGCTTCAGTTGAATTTTTTTTTGCATTGGTCAACTGAAATTAGGAAATTGCAGTAAATTCAATAATGACAAACTTGACAAATTATTTTTCTTCGGATAAAAGTTTTTTATTTTGTTAAAATTCTTCTACTTATCTAAGCTATTGAAACTTTTCAGAAACACTGTTTCAATACCGAAATCAATAGGGTAAAGCTATAAAACTGAAACTATCATAAGATATGTCCTAAGACATGTCTTAGGACATATTTAAGGACACGGTTAGGACCATCTTATGACATGTCTGAGATTGTAAAACAAAGCTATCTTAGGACTATCCTAGTTTAGGATATCCTAATTAATGTCCTATAAAAATATTGTAAAACTATTTCAATAAAAAAGATGATCAAAAGTAAGAAAATACCGAAGTAACAATTTATAAGAGTTGTAAACTATGCAACGAATATTTTTAACTTATTTAACTTATATTTTTAACTTATGACACTCTTAGGACACCTCTTTTGATGTCTTAAATTTAGGATTGATTTTAGGATATATCTTAATTTAGGACCCGTTCGTTAACCTGACTTAAGACTAGAATATGTCTTAAGACCATCTAAAGACATATCTTAGTCCTAAGACAGCTTCGTTAACACGGCCCCTGGACTGGAGAACATAGAAATATATCTTCATACCTTTGAATGCAAGATGACTACAAGTGAATCTATGATTAAGATTCCTCTTAAGATTAAATTATCAACATTTTTCTTTTTTGCGCCTAGTTTTGATTTCGAAGCAAAGCAGTTTCCATTTTTTCAATATTTGTTCACGTGCACCGGTATCAAAATAAAAGCTACTATGACCTTGCGCTTTCATAAAAAACCATGCAATTTATACAAAAACGAAGATGATGTAATTTATCAATCCTTCTCCAGAATTAATACTACTTATATTTAAATTTTGATTCCTGAATTTTTTTGTATAAGATTAATTCCTGAAATTAACAACTTCGATATTGTGTTATTTTTCACTATTCACCCCTATTATGCTGAGTTCTCGGCCAACAGTTAAGGTAAGAATAGTTCGCGTATAATTGGTTTAGACCGGTTGTATAATCTTTATCCCGGTAAACATTTTTTTTATCTGCAGTATTAGAGTAATGTTAAGGAACAGTTTTTGATATTTGAACATTTACCTTTACCTAAACATTACCAAGCTTACTAGGGATGGTAATATTCCCAAATGTACAAAGAGAAAGGAAGCAATACCGATTCACGTGGAAAGATATTTATCTTGGAAAATATTGAATTTTATATAAAGGATTAACACTGGTCTCGTATGATGAACTATCAATTATACATGGTGAAACAACAAGCTTGATTCCCGAAAAATACTTAACCATAGAAACCATTTTAGATATTTTATTTCCATTTGTCCATTTGATGTTGCGTGAAATTTTTCACTGTTTTATTTTCATATATGCAGAATACTCATGTCATGCATGTGAGAACTGTAATTTAACATTTGCTGAAAATTATGTCTAATTCACCGACATTTAAAATCCGCATAACTGCCTGAACTGATATGTTGATGCAAAGCAAACATGTTACAAAAGCAATTAAGCTGTGAGAGAAAGCTGGCATGGACAAATTCTCATCAGTAATTTGTCACTTTCATATAATCGAGTTGACCTTTAATTTGAAAATCATATTATTTGAAATAAATTTGAATAATAACTACTTAGGAAAGCTCTCATTTAAAAATTGTTATTATTATTATGAATTTTCCTGAATTTTGTAAAGGTCATAACAGTTGTTCTAGATAATACTTATAATAACTATTTATTTAATATGTGAAGCTATTAAGGTATTTCGGAAATTGAGTCTTATTAGAACACAATTAGGGCTTGCTATATGGTGTGAGGTTCCTCACTGAGTTAAAGACCGTACGGTGACCCTAGATGCTTTGTTTTGGGTCGTTTTAACCTAGATATGGGATGTTGTCTCTTTGACATTTACCCCATTTCCTTTCTTTTTCATACAAATTGAGAGTATTTGTGTTTCATTGCTATGCTTATTCTGGGCATAAAATTTGATAAAGCTAATGAGTATCAGTCCCATGCAAAGATATTTTGTCGTTACTTAAGGCTCAATGCTAAAGGTTATTCTTTCTTTTTTTTATTTTTTTTTATTTTTTTTTTATTTTTTTGTTTTTTTTGTTTTAGATTTTTAACATAATTATTATTTCTTGTTTCAAATGTTTTGAATTACACTTCACAGACATTCCGAAAAGAGCGTTTACAAAACAAAATTTTGATTCTACTGCAACGTATGTATTGTATTGTACCCAACTATGAGTTTTTTCTTTTTTTCTCATTTACATGTGCAGCTTTGTTTTGATTGTCTTTATTTTTTTCAGGCAAGGTAGATGTATTGGAGGAACGAGCTATAGACACAATACTAGTAGACTACCAAAAATTCGCCTACCCAGGTACTGCAGCTAAACCAAAGGTCACAGTTGACCATTCCCTTACTATCCTTGGAATCGAATACTTTGTAAGTTCTAAATTTTTATATATATTTTTGTAAAAGATTTACATATATTAATTCAAATTAAGAGTTGCTTAACAAGAATTTCGAAGTAGTTCGAAATTAAAAAACAAAAAAACAACAAACATGTTACTTCAAAAAGAATGATAATATTTTGGTAAGGCGAGCTGCAAGGGTAGAATATATGATTTCGAATGGCAACAGTGATGAAAATGATCTTTTTAAGGCTGTTAGCATCGGAAAATCAGGCAAGGTTAAGGGTTCAAATCCATCCATACACCTTTGTTGGATTTTTCGATGATAACAGCTAAAAAAAGTGGCGTGGGAAATTTAGGCAAAAATATTTATACATTTTGTATTTGGCAAATATACCTGACGTTCGTGATATATTATAGAAGTATATCATGTTGCTGAGTGATATTTGCCATAACGACTGACTGAGAGACTGGACATATTTCCCGAGCCGTAAGGCGAGTGAAATTTGTGCAGCCTCGAAGTCGGTTTTTTGGCAAATATCACTCAACAACATGATATATTTCTATAATTCCACCGAATATCTTTCGCCTTACCTTATTGAAAATTTCAATATGTTGTTTGAACGGAGAATAATATGAATTCATTCCTCGTTTTCAATATATATTTTGGTTGTTAAGGCGGTATAAATTCATCCACAACTCTCATTTTGTATTCAATGCCAAAATTCATATTTTATCATTTTAATTTGGGATTAAGAGTCATGATTTTTTAAATTGGGTGAATGTGTATCTGTTACGGTATCGTTGGGCTCTTGATATTGTCAAAATAAACTTTTTGTTTTAATAAAACAAATTTCCGCTTATAGTATTTCTTAGCGGAACAAAACCAACAATCAACACATGGTTGATTTTTATCGGTTTGCTAAGATCCTCTGTAATTAAACAATACGGACAAAACATAAATGAAAGTGTTAAAAATCAGCATCGCAATCAGAACTTTATACCAAGATGACCATTCATCATCATTTCAAGTTGAAATTGACATCGAAATCACATTTCATCATTTCTTCAATATTTAAGGTTAAAATTCAGTACATACTTTTGAGATCGTTGCATTTATTTCTTTATTTTGTTTCACTCATGAGGGTGGGTTGAATAATGTGTTGTCAATGAAAAACTAATCGGAATTTGTTATTATAAGAAATTATGCTATTTTTAGAACGTGGAATTTCTTTTAAAATACAACGCTGTGATGGCAAATACCATGGCAGTAGTGAAAATAGGAGAAAATCATGACATTTGTCAAAATATTCAATACACGTGAACCAATCAATAGCCAGCATTATTATATAAGGTGAAATTGTGGTTTAATTACATCGCCTCTGTAATCAAACGCACAGATGACTCTGGTATAAATACCATAACAAGCGTCTAGGAGCAATGAAGGCTTCAAAGTGCAAATACCATGATAAAAGGTTAAGGTGCATTAGTCAAGGATATCCAAAAGTAATACCAAATATATTGACCAAATTAGAATACAGGCATTTAAAAAATTTAAAAAAAAACCTCCTGATCCATGTAGACACCTTTTGAAAAGCAATCTTGAATAACTTAAACACTACTGTCATGTGCTCTATCCAGAATGAGACTTATTTGTTCACTTTATCTCGCATGTAAATATATCCGTATTACTGTTTGTAATTTTAGGATTACAAAAAGCTTGTTATTGAAGCATGGATTTCGATGGGTTGGAGTGATCCCCGATTGACATGGACAGGTCAGCCGTCACATGTACGATTACCTCCATCTGTTATATGGACACCTGACGTAATTCTGTATAGAGGGTAAGTCTGCACACGTGACGTCATTCTATATAGAGGAAAAAACTTGACACATGACGTAATTTTGCATAACAGTAAGTCTTGGCACCTCACGTCATTCTGTAAAATAACAAAATACCGAAGTAAGTGTAAATTTAAATTTACTAGAGAGTAAGTGTGGATATGATCATCTGTTGTCATTCTATGAACAGAGTAAACCTGGACATATGACGTCATTCTATATAAAAACTACAAACCGGTTGTATGCCTTATGAGCAAAGCTTATTGTTGAATACCTCATGGTGACTTCGAGATAAAAAAACAAGAAAAAAGAATAAAGGCGTTGTTCAATGACTTGATGTTATCATGTATCCATATCCTGTTATTGTTTGTTTTAGTATGGCCGAATGACGTCATTCTAAAATGAGAGTAAGTCTGGAAACCTGGTTTCATTTTAAATAGCATAGCGTCATTTTACACCAGCCCAGTAGTCAGTACTTCGGTGCTGACCCGAAAGCCGATTCTATTTAGAACCTTACAATATCTAAATTTTGTAAATTTTGTTGAAACTAAGGAGTATCTCCCTCATGCAAAGCTCTGTCCTTAGCTCATTTTGGCTTTCTATTTAGATCATATTTGGTAACTTGTTTCTCTGTCAGTTTTTAACATCTTTGACTGTATGGTCTTCCAAAAATTTAGATTTTATCTGCACTGAAGTGACATAAGTTGTCGAAATACGCATATGCAGAATCAAAATTCACAGTTACTTCGGTCTTTAGTTATTTGTTATCACTGGGTCGATGCCTCTGCTGGTGGACTGTTAGTTCCCGAGGGTATTCACCAGCCCAGTAGTCAGTACTTCGGTGCTGACCCTAAAGCCGATTCTATTTGGAACCTTACAATATCTAAATTTTGTAAATTTTGTTGAAACTAAGGAGTATCTTCCTCATGCAAAGCTCTGTCTTTATCTCATTTTGGCTTTCTATTTAGATCATATTTGGTAATTTGTTTCTGTCAGTTTGTAACATCTTTGACTGTATGGTCTTCCAAAAATTTAGATTTTATCTGCACTGAAGAGACATAAGTTGTCGAAATGCGCATATGCAGAATCAAAATTCACAGTTACTTCGGTCTTTAGTTATTTGTTATCACTGGGTCGATGCCTCTGCTGGTGGACTGTTAGTCCCCGAGGGTATTCACCAGCCCAGTAGTCAGTACTTCGGTGCTGACCCTAAAGCCGATTCTATTTACAGAGAGGATAATTATGGCCACCTTAATTCGTTCTGAAACAAAGGATATTTTGGTACCTGGCGTCATTCTATTTTTTTAAGAAACCTGACGTAATTCTTTGTAGAGGGTAAATTTGAACAACTGCTCTCTCCATTCTTTAGAGACGTTAAATCGGGACATTGGTCGTCATTGTACATGTAAGGAGAGGGTAGATATGAAAACCTGACGTCATTCTGTAGAGAGATTACGGCTACCAACATGACACATTCAATCAAAAAGGAAAATCTGGCCTCATGACGTCATTTTACATAGGGACACCTCACGTCATTCTAAAAAGAGGATAAATCTTGGCACCTGGTGTCATTCTTTATAGTTGTTTTATCTGAAAATTACGTAAATATATGTAGATTGTAACCAGAACAACTGACGTAATTGTGAATGTGTGAAAAGGGTAAATCGGGACATGTGACGTCATTCGTTATAGGGGATAAATGAAGTTATTTTTGTAGGTGGCAAGTCATGACATCTGATGAAATTTATGTATTGCGAAAAAGTACTTAAACCGGGAGTCATTTCCAGAACTGACATTTGACATCTTTCAGTAGAGAGCATGATAGAAGATTATGTTTGGACATATGACATAATTTTATATGGAGAGTAAATCTAGACACCCTTCATAAAACAGGCAAGACTTTACACCTGACTTCATTCTTCAGAGAGCAAAGATACTAGCAAATATGACGTCATTCAAGATAGAGAATTAGTCTGGACATCTGGCATGTTCTGTCTTTACAACTGACCTCAATATCTGGAGGATAAATCTGAACAATGTTGTGCAAAGGTCTTAATATCTTACGACCTTCTACATAGGTCTTAATATCTTACGACCTTCCACATCGAGTGTGAATTTTGACAATTTTCGCGATTCTAAAATAAATTTTCGCTAACTTCGGTATTTTGTTGTCTATAAAGAGGTTCAAACTGGCCAACTGACGTCATGCTTTATAATGAGAACGACTTGACACCTCTCACCATTCTATAAAGATAGTTTGAAAATGTTATTTTCGTAAAACGTATTTGATATTTCTCACTTTTCGTACACGATCTTTATTGTTTCGCATACTTTTGTACAAAACACGTACACGATAATTCCGATTTTTCTGATCAGGGAAAACCACTTTTAATATTCTATTGATTATACACTGATCCTCCTTTTAGGACATACTAAACAGGACGTTCTAATGATACATGACGTCATGCTATATAGGCTATAAGCGTGGACACCTCAGGTCATTCTATGTAGAGAGTCCATCTGGATATATGGTCTGATTCTTTATAAACGGTAAATGTCAACAGCTGACGTCATTCTATATAGAAATTAAATCTGAACACATGATTCTCTTATATAAAAAGGTAAATCTTGATACCTGACTCATTCAATTAAGAAGGAGAACCTTGATACGTGACGTCATTATATTAAGAGTGTAAATCTTGATACTTTACGTCATTCCATAACAAGGGAAAGTCTGGAAACCCAAGGTAAAAGATGGTACATCTGGGTACCTGACATCATGCAATATAGAAGGTAAGTCTGGACACCTGACGTCATTTTAAAACAAGGGAAAGTCTGGACACCTCAGGTAATAGATGGCACATCTGGGTACCTGACATCATGCAGTATAGAAGGTAAGTCTGGACACCTGACGTCATTTTATAACAAGGGAAAGTCTGGACACCTCACGTCATAGAGGGTAAATCTGCATTCATGACGTCATTCAGTATAGAATTAAGGCGGGACACTTGACGTCATAGAGGGTAAATCTGGAACCTGACGTCATTCAGTATAGAATTAAGGCTGGGCACTTGACGTCATAGAGGGTAGATCTGGAACCTGACTTCATTCAGTATAGAAGGTGAGTCTGGACACCTCACGTCATAGAGGGTAAATCTGTATATCTCACTTCACTCAGTTTAGAAGGTACGTCTGGACACCTGATGTCATAGAGGGTAAATTGGATACTTGGCGTCAGTCAGTACAGAAGGTGATTCTGGACACTTGGTGTCAAAATGGGTAAATCTGGATATCTGACGTTATTCTGTATATAGTATTAATCTGGGCTCTTACCTTTAATATTGAGAGAGGGTAAGTCTGGATACTGGATATCATTCTGTATAGATGGTAAATCAAAACATCTGACCTCCTTCTAATCGTTATCGTGTACAATTCTCCATAACAACATTTTTAAGTAGAAATCATGCTAAAAGCTTTGCAGGCAAAGTTTAAAATACATGTACAGACATTTTAAGTGTGTTTTACTATTGTATGGATGATTTTAGAATGTGCAATGTATTGTGGATCCCGTCGTGTTTTGTAAAAAGTTCCTATAATTAACTTGAATCAGTTTAAAATATGTCAGATTTTCTTTTTTTTGGATCAAATATCAAAAAAAGCAATAAGTCACTCCATAATGTATCATATTTAAAGTTAGAGGTACGTTAATAACCGCCCCTTACGTTGAACGTTTTGAATTTGGTTTAAAATGATAGTAAAAAAAAATAAAAATTGACCTTGAATTATCATTATTTCAAACTTTATCCTACGTTTTTTCTTAAGAAAAAAACCTAATGACGTTTGTGACAGAAATATCTGTTTTATTTATTTTATTTTTAGAGATGAGCGTATTTTTGTACACACTCTGTCCGTTTGTCTGTCTTGCCATTAACGTTTTGGTTTTTGGTTAACTTTTCCTGATCCTCTTTGCATATTGATTTGATATTATGTCTATGAGTGTATCATGTGTATCTAGATCGAGTTTAAATTTGGTTCTTGGCGATGGACTTTGTCCAGAGTTATAGTGCTCCGACTTGGTCAAAATTTGAAAAATATAAGTTTCCGGAGTTTTTTCCTGTACATTACGACATCTTGATTTGGTATTTGGATTATACGAGTATTTAGATGAGATACAGATGGAGTTCAAATTTGGTTTAGTCGGATTATTTTGTACAGCGTTTTGAAAAATATAAAGTCCCGGAGTTTTTTTTTCTGTAACCACATGACTTAGGGCAACCTAAAAGATATGTTTGTTTTCAGTTCTCTGACTGTACTTTGAGAGTGATGGGTCAGTGAGTACGGAAAATATTTTTTTATCATCTTTAATGATTGTTTAAAAGGTAATGACTCAAAGATATCCCTTTTTTACAAAAACAAAGTCAAAGTTTTGATATTGTACAAGAACATAAGATCCGTGATGTATACGGTTTATAAGGATCCATTATCTGAAGCTTGATTGAGGAAAAAGGTGTTAGGTAGAAGGGACAACCGGGGCAACGATTCGAAAATGTAGAATGGGTAGTGACAGGAAACTTACATTTAGAAAGATGACCTTAACATCTCGGGGGTATTTTCTTAAGCATATATGTCGTCTCCACCACTTATTGAAGTAATCCATCGTTCAAGTCCAGTTTGAGGTATACTATTATTTAAACAGTATTTACTAGTTGAAAATTTAAGAGGTAGGGACTACCGGGGCAACGAGTTGAAAATGGATATATGGATAGTGGCAGGAACTTACATTAGCATTGATGAATTTCAGAGTATTTTTATTATCTGAAACATATGGATTGTATCCATCACTAACTGCAGTAATCCAGCGTTTAAGTCCAGTGTGGTAGTTGTTGATTTAAACAGTATCTCCTAAAAGAGTAAATAAGGTGCCGGATAGAAAGGACCACGAGAAAAAAATGGAGAAAATAGTAAGAGCAGGATATTTTGCTCGTTTTCCCGTTTGTCCCTTCAACCTTTGTTTTTTTTCTTCTCTAACTTATATGTTTTGAATTCATAAACTTGTTCTCGTCCTGATATAGCTGAAATTTTGCTCACTGGACGATAAACTCTTACTAATCAATCAATCAGGATATTAACATTTGGAAGGATGAACTTGCGATCTCGACAGAATTATCTGAAACATATATATTTGTCTCCACCACTTGCTGAAGTAATCTATCGTTCAAATCCAGTGATGTAAGCTATTACTGACTTATTATTTAGAATAAGAATTAAAAGGGGGAAGGGACCATTGGAGTAACGATTTGAAAATGATTTATAGGTAGGTACAGGAAATTTACATGTAAGGAGATGAATTTATAAAGATAAGCTATCTGCAGTATAATCGAGAAATTCACATGCAAGGGCGAAGGGACAACGGGAACAGCGTGGTGAAAATGGACAGGGTCAGGATATTTATATTAGGAGTGAAAACTCTAAGATTATTGAAGTACTTATTTATTTGAAACAAAACGTGTAATCAAGAGCTCAAGTCCAGTCTGGAATTTGTTGATTTAAACAATAATTCGCTAATCGGTGCCATATTTTCACCGATTTTTTTTAAAAAAAGTTTGCAACGAATTGAATTCGTACCAACATCATTGAATTTCTCGATTAAAAATCAAACTTACACGTATTATTCCTTTGATTATGCTATCATTGCGCAAGACAGTATCCACTAATAACGAAAAGTTGAAAGTTAGAGGGGAAAACTGGGAATTGAGAAATGGGTAAGGGCAGAATATTTACATTTAGAAAGACTAACTTAAGATCTCTGGAGGGTTATCTGAAACATATTAATTGTCTCTACTTCTCTCTGCAGTAATCCAGCGTAAACGCCCAGTTTAATGTATGCTATGAATTAAACAGTATCTACTAAATCATGATTAAGAATCTAATTTCGAAGGAGAACAAACAACAGCAGTAGAATACCGAAGGAGCAAAGCACAGGATTACACAAATCAAAGTTCAGAGACAAGGCAAAATCAAGAACACCAGAAGACGGAAGACCAAAGACACTACATACCCACAAAACACACAACCACTACATATACAACACAAAAATCTAAAGCACTAACAGTGTGAACTCTCAAAAACAGAATGACATCAGGTGCTCCGGAAGGGTAAGCATGTCTTGCTCTGTATACAGCACCCGTCACACTGTCAGTGGGTCAATCCAGGGTAAAGTCAAAACTAGTAATGTCAAATCCGTGAAGACGTGAATCTAGCTGAAAATGTCAGTTTTCATTTGTGACACTGACATTTCATATCTATCTATGATGTCGTGGTGACGGCCATAGAATTTCTGAAGGGACGAAAGTAACAAGGGCTAAACATATCCCTGACTCAGCAGTTTTTGTGACAGTGCTTTTGCTCTTTCCACAAAGTCACTGTATGAACTGCACGCTCTACAGTAACGAATTAATTGTTAATTGTACATTCCATATGCTAGGGATGTAGGTATATTGCTGCAGAGAAAGGGAAAGTTCACAATTGGAAAGTCAAAATCATCACGTTTGTCATATAGCCTAGATTTCAGACGTCCATGTTCGTCAATGTATAACAAAAGGTCGACGTATGAAGCAGAATTTGGTGTATCGGTTGTCTCTTTAATTTCAAGTTCACTGGGGTAGATGCGATGTAAATATTTATATATCTGAAGCTGAAATTAAAAGTCTGCGCTAGTTGTTTTTGTTTCTGTTGTATTAGCCCTTTTAAAAACTTTGCTTCATACGAAAAAAGTAAAAGGTCAGCTAAAAGTGGTGCACAATTTGTTCCCATTGGAATTCCTATTGTCTGTTGAAAAACGCGGCCTCCACATCCAACAAAAATGTTGTCGATCAAAAATTCAGTCATTTTTATCACGTCATTTTCACTGTATTTCTTGTCTGACTCATTGTGGTTCTTAACAAAATATGTTTTATCTTTTCCTATTACCAAATATAACTACCTGCGTTCTCCGTTCTGGTACAGAAACATCGATGTATCAGATCGGAAATTACTGTTTTAAGTTTATTATATGGAAGGGTTGTATACAGGGTAGAAAATCAAAAGTTTGAATGCTATTGCAGTATGCGAGACCTTTTGAGGAGAGCTGTTCAAGGAGATCTTTGGAATTTTTAAGAATCCTCATCTGATTCACGCCTCTAGTAAAATAGGCTTTTTCGCAGTAGCTTTTAAGACCATCTCTAACTGCAATAAGTAAAGTGGTAAGGAGTTTGGATGAGGGCTTAGTGGTGCACCTGGCAGATCCTGCAATGAATCTCTGTTTGAGGGTATTCCTATGAAGCTTAGGAACCCAGTAAAATGATCTTAAGTTGTTTAAAATTTGGAACCCTTTTCAAGGAATTCACATACTCAAATTTTTATAATAAATTTTTATAAAATCTTCTTTGTACGGTGTACTTTGTTGAAGAACTAAATACCGCAGTTACTGTAAATTTACTTTCTGCATATGCGCATTTCGACAACTTATGTCTCATCAGTGCAGATAAAATCTAAACGTTTGGAAGACCATTAACTCAAAGATGTTTAAAAAAATAACCAAAATGATCTAAATGTAAAGCCAAAACTAGCTAAGGACAGAGCTTTGCACGAGGGAGATACTCCTTAGTTTTCAATAAAATTTACAAATTTTTAGAAATTGTAAGGTTTCAAAAAAAAAATCGGCTTTCGGGTCAGCACCGAAGTACTGACTACTGGGCTGGTGAATGCCCTCGGGGACTAACAGTCCACCAGCAGTGGCATCGACCCAGTGGTAACGAATAACTAAATACCGAAGTTACTGTAAATTTACTTTCTGCATATGCGCATTTCGACAACTTATGTCTCATCAGTGCATATAAAATCTAAACGTTTGGAAGACCATAGACTCAAACATGTTTAAAAACTGAAAGAGAACAAATAACCAAAATGATCTAAATGTAAAGCCAAAATTAGCTAAGGACAGAGCTTTGCACGAGGATGATACTCCTTAGTTTTCAATAAAATTTACAATTTTTTAGATATTGTAAGGTTTCAAAAAAAAAATCGGCTTTCGGGTCAGCACCGAAGTACTGACTACTGGGCTGGTGAATGCCCTCGGGGACTAACAGTCCACCAGCAGTGGCCTCGCCCAGTGGTAACGAATAACTAAATACCGAAATTATGAATGTGTAGGGTAAAAAGACAATTTATTTGGATAAACTATCAAAGGTCTTTGGAAAATATTAATTTGTAAGTCAGTGTACGGAAATATGGTCATCAGTGTGTCTAAAATGTACAACCCGTACCACGAAATTAACGTTCCCAAATCTGAATATCGTAATCTTTATTGAAAGGTATTCTTTGTTGAAATTTAGAAGGCATAAACTTAGAGATTTTACTTGCCAACGAATACACAGTTAATGGTAGTGGAAAATATTGTTTTGGTAGTTACTATGGGACGATGTGATCTCGCGTCTTAATAACGTATAACATGTACCAAAACCCCCGTATGTACCACAATCTCCATACCAATTTCTAATAATGTTATATTTTCTTGATACAGTTATAGTATACACATTAACAGGGACTTTGTAACTGCATGTATGCAAATCCTTGACATTAATTAGTCTTCATTAATAAAATATTGGAACTGTAAATGAAATAAAAACTTTATGGATGAAACACGGCCGCAATTTACATGTAGGCAAGATATGACAAGAGGATACAAACTGCCAAAAATATGTTAACGGGCAAGTAGGTGTCCCACTGGTAACAATAGAACAGTAATTCCTCTGTGTCACCTAACAGAGAAAAAGGAGGAGCACGACCACCCACTTACACTAGGCCAGCCATATGTATCACTATTCATACCCCGTTTATCTAAAGGGTAGACAAAAATTCAAATCTGGTACCAGAAATAAACCGGCCGCTCTGGTGAAACAGGAGCCAGCCTAACACTTATTAACCAGACCGTCCAGTGGTACCACTGGTCGATAATAAAATATATGGTCTAACGCAGAATTCTGGAGTCGTAGCCCCCACTTTCCTCTTGTCAGATCCCGCCAACACAAAAAGCGACAAACATTTTATTATAACACATATTGAACAAACAAACAAATACAAATTATTAATTAGCTGGAGACATGATATACGCATGTATGATTGTTAAAATTTGGCTAGATCACTAAATCACCATCACTTTTTATGACATAGTATCGGCTGAATTATGAATAGTTGTAATAAGAAATAATCGCAAAACAATCCGTGCGAATACATCACTCAGAGAGAAAAGTTATTGTTATATATATACACGATTACTTGCATTTGAATATTCCAAGAACAAAAGTTAATGTTCAACATATCCACCATTACTTCTATTTGAATATACAAGGAACAAAATTAATGTCAAATATGTACACCATTACTTGTATTTGAATATTCCGGGAACAAAAACACCATTACTTGTATTTGAATATTCCGGGAACAAAAGATAATGTTCAATATATACGCCATTAACGGTACTTGTATTTGAATGTCCACTTGAATTCACCATATTTCTAGGCTAACACACGGTAACCAATGTCTCTAAAGATATATATTAAATGTCCATCGTTATCCCCGATCATTATCCAGTCATGTTGATAGTTCACAGAATGATCAATCAGTACTAAAACGCATTAAAATGCAGGTACAACCATTCTGGAAAATATAACAAAACAGCAGCAGCACAAATTGTTCATGGTAGTAGTGTGGGGATGGTGGGGGGTTTAAATTTTAACAAGCGATCGTGTTCACCTTTGGTGTGAGCAACAAAGGGAGACTATAATTTTGAAATTCTGAAAAAGGACGGACAGGGCAAAATCCGGAATAGCAAAAACGCCACTTAAAATACATGCGTTCAACTTTTATTAAACTTGTTTTATCATTAATGTGATAACCAATATTAATAAAAGATTGGAACTGTAAATGAAATAAAAACTTTATGGATGAAACACGGCCGAAATATACATGTAGGCAAGATATGACAAGAGGATACAAACTGCCAAAAATATGTGAACGGGCAAGTAGGTGTCCCACTGGTAACAATAGAACAGTAATTCCTCTGTGTCACCTAACAGAGAAAAAGGAGGAGCACGACCCCCCATTTACACTAGGCCAGCCATATGTATCACTATTCATACCCCGTTTATCTAAAGGGTAGACAAAAATTCAAATCTGGTACCAGAAATAAACCGGCCGCTCTGGTGAAACAGGAGCCAGCCTAACACTTATTAACCAGACCGTCCAGTGGTACCACTGGTCGATAATAAAATATATGGTCTAACGCAGAATTCTAGAGTCGTAGCCCCCACTTTCCTCTTGTCAGATCCCGCCAAATGAGTAGGTCTTTACCTGCTCAACGCCAAATAAGTAAATAAGAGAGATAATCTATGGGAGGGTCTCATCACAGGCTGACAAAAAATTGTTCATTTGAGTTAAACAGAGACGGGAAAGGAACGATTATCAGTAGTCATAAACATTTCCAATGCCCCTTGAATGTTATTTAAAAAGGCATCATTTCCAATATCTGACAAATGAATACCGTTGAACCTGTAAAATGTTCGTTCACGCTCAAGTATATTAGGATGCCTAATTACAAATCCTTTTGATATTTCTTGTACACAAATTTTGTGTGCTGCTAGGTTTACTCTTTTGCGGGTTCGTTCAAAAGATTTGTGGTTGTCCGCAAAATGCCACTAACGCCTGGGTAAAATATACTCCAGACAATTTTAAGGCAGGATAGAGTGCTCGTAGTCGCAATATATCTAATCTGATGCATTCAATGAGTTCCTTTCCCTTTGTTAATGCCAAGTCATTAGATCCTAAATGTATAATTAGCCAATTTGGAAGTGGAAAAGTGTTCAAATAATTATCAAATGACGTGATAAGACCGTCCAACTTCATCCCTCGTTTCCCGTACCAGTGAAGCCGGACGCCCCTGGACTGTAATCCCAGATTTGAACCTCCTATTCGGCCGCTAGCACGTCTAGCTGCCGAATATACTATGGAGGACCCCAAGAACCATATATGTTGTGCACTTATTCTAACCATTTTATTTATTCATTTGCCATAGATCCAAATCTAAAATTAATTACCTATTTTAGTCAGATTTGGGTACGCGTACTTCGTGGTACAGTTATACATTTTGACACCTCGATATCACATTTTCCTAAAATAATCTTCCAAAATAATACTGTCTACAAAAACTTTACTTTGTATCCATGTTTAATAGCATTATCTGTTATCTAAATTTTATTTAACCAAAACAAATCGGCTCTAGTCTGTGAAGTCCGCCGATCGATTCTTCTGCCATATCTTTTAAAACATGGTCCTGTGTAATAATTTCTCACTTCAAATCTGCCATGATTTATTAACACAAAAAGTTACCTCTTGTTTTCAAAAGAGCAAACCGGACATGAAACGAGTGAGGAACTTGCCCTTGGCTGGAAACATGTCAACAATAATAGCACGTGGTTTCCATAAATTAGTTTTATGAACGCTTTAAACGCAAGAAAAGTATACCTTGAATTTCAAGCAAGTAATTGATACAGATCTTTTTAAGTCAGTGCCGTAAATGACCGTGACGTTCCGGAACCAGATCGAACTTTAATAAAAAATAAAATCACAATTTTGTTAGTCGGGACGTATTTTAAGAGTTTGTCGCGGAACTGCAAACAAACAATATTTAATTAAGGCCTTTTCGATTTCATATTCGGTTAATGGGTATCTAGGTGAGATAAAGATCAAGTTCAAATTAGGTTATAGTCGGTTGATGTTGTACGAGTTAAGGGTCTTGGAATTGTTTTAAATATCAGTTTTAGCACATTTTACTTTGCAATGCCGCAACATTTTGTTTGATAATTTATGATGTGATTGTATCTTTAGGAGTTACATGTCAAGTGTGGATTTGGTTTTGGTCAGATAATTTCGTGTGAGTTCTGGCTCTTGGAATTACTAAATCTTTTTTCACACCTTTTTTACAGAGCCTCGTCGCATTTGATTTGATAATTGGTAAATGATTGTCGCTTTATGAGTGACATGTCAAGTTTAAAAGGATGGGTTGCATTAATGTGCTAAATCGGCCCACTGATTTGACAAAAAATAATTTAGTAGAAATATAATTTCTTTGGTACATTTCAACACTAGAACATGTGCAGTTTTTGACCATATGTGAATTTGCTGAAAACATTCCTTCATTCTATTGAAATAAGCTCATTTATAATACCCCTCTTCATGACAATTAACATTGAGCCTATGGAAAAAATAATCGACATGGGGTATATTTGAACTGAGTTTTAACCCTAATTTGCATTTGGAACCAAGCTTGTAATTATATTATGTGATTACTTATTAAATAAGAATTATGCATGCAAAATGCCAAGCTGGTCCCGCGTGCAAGGCATATAAAAAAATTGAAAAAAAAATGTATTTTTAAAGTGAAAATTCAGTGTATCTATGATATTATGTTATGTAATCTGCCTCGTTTATCAAAGTTTTATTGATTCATATATGCAAATTATATATTTATACACATAACATTCTCAGTAAATGTGGTTTTGCTAGTATTTTAGACCTTGTAAGAGATTTTTTTCAAACCTGGCGATTTGCCAAATAAGCTGAACGCGATCTGGTTTAGTAAGTAAATGCTGTATAATGTGTTAAATTTTTCTTGATGGTTTTTCCCGATATAAAATGTGTTTTTATGTATTTGAAACAATATAAGTTAGCCGTGGATTATAATTAATTGCTTTTAAGTATCATCTTTGCTCATGTAAAAAAAAACAAATTCCGAAGAAATTTGATCACCTCTTTTCCAATTTCTTTGTATTTTAATTTTTTACATGTAATTTTTTACATAGTTTATTTCCAACGTTACCTCTATGTTTTATCTTCGATTTTTGCTGCCATTTAGCAGAATTGGTCTAATAATTAAGAAAAGGTTTCCCTTCTCGATATGTTACAGGAGCGCCTATAACTTTTCTATACAGCTGACACCAGGACAGAGATTATGCTTAATAGAGGAATTTAACATTCATCTGCCATAATTATAATGTAACAGATATATGTATCTTTAGTTTTAAAATGCCTTTGTTTACTGCTTAGTTGTTCTTGTTAAGCTTCATGGTAGGTAGAGAAGGCTCACAATGAAAATACTAGAAGTACTGTGGTCTGCTGGGCCACAAATGAATACCCTGCTTCCAAAGTGTTATACAATTCTTTAAAGAGTTGTCCAGACCAAATTTGAAGTCGCCCTAACTCATACAAGCCAAGAAAATAGGAAGTGGTAATACAGCATTAATTTAGTTATAGTTAAACATCAAAGAATCTGCAAACAGGAAGTGCATGCACAATAGACCTGTAAATGGCTCACACATTACAACTCATTATTATAAAGCTCCAGTCCAAATTTGAAATCATTCCCACTTATAGAAGCCAAATAAACTGTGACAAAAATTTTCTTCCATAAAGGGTTATAGTAAAACTTTAAAATATTGGCAAACAGGAAGTGGTAATACAGCAGACCTCAAAATAGCTAACACGTTACAACTCATTATTATAACGCTTCTGACCGAATTTGAAATCATTCCCACCCATACTATTCAAGTTAACTGCGATGAACATTTCTCATCCATTGTTTGTCACAGTAAAACTTCAACATATCGGCAAGCAGGGAGTAGCAATACGGCAGACCCGAAAATAGCTTACACGTTACAACTCGTCATAATCAAGCTTCTAGCCAAATATGAAATAATTCCAACGAAAACAAGCTGAGAAAACTGACGAAAATTTCTCATCCATAGTCTGTTATAGTAAAACTTCAACATATCGGCAAACAGGAAGTTGCAATACCGCAGACTCGCAAATAGCTTACACGTTACAACTCATCATAATCAAGCTTCTGACCAAATATGAAATCATTCAAACGTATACAAGCTGAGAAAACTGTGACTAAAATTTTCCATCCATAGTGTGTTATAGTAAAATTTCGACATATCGGCAAACAGGAAGTAGCAACACGACAGACCCAAAAATAGCTGAAACTTTACACCTCATTGTATTCAAGCTTCTGACCAAATATAAACTCATTCCAACGTTTACAAGCTGAGAAAACGGTGACCAAAAATGTGTGACGGACAGCCGAACGGACGAACGAACACCGCCATCACTATATACCCGCCGCTTTTTCAAAACGGGGGTATAATAATGATCTCCCATACTTGAGAATATGTTTGATTTGATTGCAGCAAAATGCAAAACTTGTTCTGCGATAAGTATGTATTTGTGTTAGACAAAAGTCTCCATAATTGTTTAAAGTTGATTCTTTTCTCGGAATAAAACTGAAATAAGTGGGTTCTTTTTCGAAAACAGAAAAAAAACTAAGAGTTCTAATGGTTTTCTGAAGATCATGCAGTCTGTATGTGTGCAAAGTCATAGTACACTGAGGGCTCATTATCAAGCTATACTCAAATCTAAGAGTAGAAATGTATTGAAGGCGGTGTTTGCATAATTTGGATAATTTATAATAAAACCTCTTAATATTTAGTACACATATTCTTAATTCTACCAAAATAAAGCGCATAATATTCACTTTGCAATAATCAATGCCTCAGTGCTTGTATTCTTGGCCAAAAATGCGATAATAAAACCCTTAATAGTAAAACAGGTACTTCAACATATAAAGAGTCTATGTCGACAAAATCATTTTATTTAGGCCCACTAACGTGATATTTTGTTTCAAATTCATATTAATATATATTAAAATATGTATAAGATGATGTTCATTGTTGTTTTGGCATCGTGTCAATCTTTATTCTTTTCTTTATCTTTTTATGTCTTATCATGAGTCCTAGTAAAATCACGTGATCACGTGACTTGCACTTGCACGATTTGACATTTTACTGTACATCCTGTCATCCTGGTGGTATAACACCACTAATTCAGTCTCCCATAGACTCCCATGTTAAATTGCGCATGTTTCAAACTTTGTAGAAATTTTACTAAAAGTTCAAATGAAGTGACACGTGTCTCAACTTAAAAAGGCATCTTTCAAGAAACTTTCATGAGAAAATCAACCCCCTTTACTTGCATATAAGAAAGAACTGGTTCCCGGCAGTGAACAATACAAGGATCGATACTTCCTGCTTGAATTTTTCAGAAAAAATTACTCCGCCGCTCTTGCCTATAAAATTTTTATTTCTTGACGAAATTATATAAACATAGGCTCAAAAGAAGCCTTACAGTATAAACTTTCCGATTAAATAAGATTCAGCTACCAACCTCTTCAATATGGAACAAAATAAACACAATATTGGAACTATATCGTCTCCTATATATAGGGACTAAATATTTTCCGAAAAAGTGGTGTTATACCTATAACAGAAAAAATGGCCCGTAGATCCATTCTAGTTTTTATTTCGTCTCCTACAATGCATATGTAACGTAAAACACCTAATTTCAGATAGAAAAATCCATATTTACAGAATTTATGGACTGAAATAAAAAGGTGCCTATTTGTGCTTTTGTACTTGGATTTTCAGAATGTTCAGACTATTGCATTATTGAATCTATTAAAGGTTATTGTGTGCATTGTAGTGAAGTAACTTTCTAAAAAGCAACATAACTGTTGCTGAGAATATGTTAAAAACAAAAATTGATATCTAGTCTGAAGATTTGAGACCTTCCGTTTATAAAAAAATATGCTTCAACCTCCCCCCCCCCCAAATCGGGAATACAAAACTGCGTGTGTAATCACTTTCCATTGGCAAAAATTACTCGTTTATGATTAATACCAAAGTAATCACAGCTAGAATGAGTCTGTTTATGCAAATCTAAGTAATTAAACCAGTTTAATGCCATCTAATTGAAATGTAGTAGCAGTGAGAATCATCGAAATGGAAAATTTGAAGGTCTGAAAATCGCTTCAAATTTCTATTACTCAATGCACTTTTTCTCTCTTATTTTTATTCAAACACATTCTTTGTTGTATTTTCAAGTGACGTTTCAGCTTTTAATCGATATACCATGCATATTTCTTTACAGTGCGTATTTCAACTGTTTGCATGAAACCCGTAAAATTAAGACGTAACATCGGTTTTAATGTCCAAATATGGTATTCAAAAGCCATTGGCAACAAAATAAGTTGAAATTTGACAACATGGATCCAACTTGATACTTAGGTATCAAAATAGACAGGTTAAGAAGGAAATCCGATTTTTGTAATTTTTTTGTATTAGGTATAACACCACTAATTCAGTCTCCCATAGACTCCCATGTTAAATTGCGCATGTTTCAAACTTTGTAGAAATTTTACTAAAAGGTCAAATGAAGTGACACGTGTCTCAACTTAAAAAGGCATCTTTCAAGAAACTCTCATGATAAAATAAACCCCCCTTAACCTGCATATAAGAAAGAACTGGTTCCCGGCAGTGAACAACACAAGGATCGGTAGTTCCTGCTTGAATTTTTCAGAAAAAATTACTCCGCCGCCCATGCCTATAAAATTTTTATTTCTTGACGAAATTATATAAATTTAGGCTCAAAAGAAGCCTTACAGTATAAACTTTTCGATTAAATAAGATTCAGCTACCAACCTCTTCAATATGTAACAAAATAAACACAATATTGGAACTATATCGTCTCCTATAGGGACTAAATTTATGTGCCCGACTGGTTTCCGAATAAGTGGTGTTATACCTGGTTTGCCCACTTTTAATTACAGGTATAAATAAACATAGAGTGTTGTGTTGTTTTAACAATTAAAGTTTGTTTCTAATTTGTAGTAAATCATTAACCTGTATTTTACCTGTACAATCTTGTAAAAATATGCTTTATTCTGATAAATTTCATGGAAATTTTATGTTCTTTTTCACAAAGTACCAAAATATAACTGCTAACTTTTTGATGAAATATAACATTTAAACAAAATATGACTGTTTTAATTTATATATTTTGACAGATGATGAATTATGGTTAATTCAAATAGCATCAAGATTTTGGTTAATTTCTGTTACAACTTATTATTCTTTTAATTTGATGTAGCAACAAATCTAGGGATGAAAGGGGGTTGACAATTTTAATAATAAATATTCTGGTAAAACCCTCCCTGGAAATAAAAAATAAATATTCTAATCTCCGGATCTAGATTCCTCTAAATTTAAATAGCACCATGTGGCAAAATTTTTTCTGTCCAACAAGTAAATTTTCCTCGAACTCTCAAAGTCCAGAAAGTCCTAGAATACATTTTTCCCACTTCAAAAGAAATTAAAACATGTTTTAGGTAAAATTCATTATTTTTTTTATATTTATATATTTTATGAATTCAATGGATATGGAGTAAATAAACATGAGACCATAATATATATGTTGACTTCAACTGTAATAGATTTTAATGAGCTGTATTGCCATTTCGGACATTAATTCCTCATCAGCAGCACTATAACTCAAACATAGGATATTGTACAAATACACCATATCTACGAAAAATAAAGAACATGCATCCAAACATTGGGAATTGTTTTACCAACTCCATTAAAAGACAAACTCCTGTATTAAATATTGTTTTACCAACTGCATTAAAAGACAAACTCCTGTATTAAATATCTACTTTTTTTTTTAAAAAAATTGATTCTAGCACTTATACTCTTAAATCTGCTAAACTTAAACGAAAAAAACAGGTCCAAAAATAAAAGAAGGATGAGAATAACCGAAAGAACAAGATTGCCACTGGAAAAGGGAAATATTGAGTATGAGCAAGAAATTGGTCCATCTTTGTAGCACAAGTGGATTTTTTAATATACAGAAGACATCTATATTCTGCATGAAGCCTTGTATTTGCCCCCCCCCTCACGTAGGAGTAGTAATACCTGTGTTTTTAAGTTACTTTTTTGCACTTCTGCATCCCTCCTTCGTAGGATAAGCAATACATATTTTTGGTTACTTTTATTTACACATCTGCACCCCTGTAGGATGAACAATACCTGTATATTTCGGATACTATAATGTACACTGTGTCATATCTATAAAACCTACAAATATCTTACTCTAAATTTAAACGATTTATTTAAATGATAGAAAAACATGAGGAGTGTGTGTTAAGATATATTGGATTGGTTATGGACTGCTTTTGTTTTATAATCGTAATAGAACTAATGTGAGTAGAAATGAACACAGAAAAGTATACATATTTTAAACATACTATACATATTTTATGGTCACTTAAACCTTTCTCTTTTTTGTTTTACTAACTAATTGATAATTGGTGTAATTAATTGTGGGCAAACCAGGACTAAACCATTCTAATCTATACATATTGTAGGTTATATTGAAACAAGTTAAATCAAATTCCAGGTGGGCTAAAAAACGGCCTTATTGCAACCAATCCTTTCTTTGGATAGGGTAATCGTTTTGCAGAGTCATTACCTTTTGAATTAGAAATTGTTTTAAAATATCAGCTGGCAATGCATGAAAATGTTGAGTTGTTATTAAGAACATGCTACATTTTTATAGCTAGGTCACTTATCGAGGTTAAATTTGATTTGTGGTGAGAATTATGGCATTGGACTTACATCTTTTTAAAAGAAGTATAGGTTTTGCACCTTACTATGCAATGCCTTTACATATGAATTGATGGCCGGTTTAAGGACTGTTCTTGACCATGACTGCTTTTAGAACAATTCTATACGATGACTAATTTCAGAACAAACCTTAACAATGACTGTTTTAGAACACTGTTCTAAAGCTGGCAAAGAACTGTTCTAGCACAATTCTAAGTAAAACTTAGAACAGATGATTATAAGTTCTTTTTGTGAAGAGTTATGACTGCACCAAACTGTATGTACAATATAGCCTTCTATTCATCATTTAAATAAAAAAAACAGAATTATTCGGCAAATGTCATTTGATTTTCGTGACATGTGTCAATATCAGTGTTTCTTTGTTAAGCATCTTAAAAGCAAGAAACAAAACACAAAATGAATTCCATGTACGATCCGTACATGTACACATTGAATTTATATCGTCCACTATGTATTTGCAGAAGTGCTTGTTTAGCTGATATCTGTTGTATGTTACTTCGGTATTTAGATATTTGATTACTGGCTAATTGATTAAAATGTAAGGTCTTAATTCACTATTTTGTGATAAATTATTTTCACTTACGATAAATTTAAACATTGTTTCAGTCGACCAAATGGTTACGTTTGATGCAAATGGTTCGTTCTATATATATTTTTTTCTTTATTTTCAGTTCTATGAAATACAAGAATTCTGATGATATACGTACGTCAATAGCACAGAATGGTCATGTTATCTATGTACCGCAAGTACAAGTGGAAACACGTGATTGTAATCTATCCAAAAACGGCACGATAGACTGTACTTTCAAATTTGGTTCCTGGGCCTACAGTGATAACTTGATGAATTTGGTTGTTGGTTATGGCGGCTTAGATTTGACCGATTACCGCAAAAGTGGAGAATTTGAGATCGTTGGCCAAAATGTCGTCAGAAATGAGAAGAAGTATCCTTGCTGTCCAGAAATGTACGTCGACATCACCTACACGGTACAACTCCGACCTCGATAAGTGTCTCAAGGACTAACCACAATGTACCAGTTCAAATTGTAAATAACGTTAACAGGAAAACCGAAAATTTCTGCTTGCCAATTGTATTAAATTACTGAAAAACGCTATTTCTGTAACAGTATTTAGTGTAAGAAATTCTCTGTGATAAATTTTAACGATGATCGTTTTGGTGTGATAAAAAAAAATATGCTTACTATTTATAAGGATGCAATTCCTATTGCCAAAAGATTAAATTCAATTTCATTAGGAAAACAATTAGCCCCATATTTTGATTTCATTTTAATTTCATGAGTAAGGATTTTAATACTTGTACAATGATACAAAAGAACTCCTCGGTGCTAAATACATTGACGCTTTAACAACTTTACTTTTTTTGTGTACTAACAGTTTAATTGAAATAAATAATAAAAGAGGATAAATACCTTTTAATAGTTGGTACTGAAAAAACTATACATCCTCTTTTATTGTTGACTTTAAATCCGAGATTTGAAAAAATGCGCCAGAAAATACTTTCACGTTTATTTTGCGACGAATAGTCACACTTTGGTCGAAGTACGACGCGAGAATTTCCTTATTAATGTGAATGGCAATTTGTATTGATGCGACTCGATTAAGTGACTTATTCACGTTAATGTGCACCTAACTGCAGTCAACTGTTATTGACTTGACTATTGCACTTAATCGAGTCGCCTCTGTGGAAATTAATTGTCATTGCTATAAATAGGGAAATTCTCGCGTCGCACTTCAGCCCTAATTATCCTGACGCTTACTGACGAATTTTGTGAATCAAATAGCAGGAAACTGAGTATGATCCTGACGATTACTCATAGCGCATTCCAACCTGCATTTTGTGAATTAAATGAGTATGTTTGACTCTTTTATTGATTATCATGGACAGGAAAAATTGGAAAAGTCATGTGACCGTTTTTCCGTTGTGCATTATATTTGATTGATAGATTTCGTCACCTTTTCTTGTAATTACGTTTTATTCAATGCAGTTTTGACTGCAGATATCAGTGGTTTTCAGATGTGCCAATATTATCAAATCTATTTTATAGAAAAATTTTTATCGATCTACTTTAAATCAAACCCTATTTAGTTTCCAACTGCGCGATCAAAAACACCATCAAACATTGCCTAAATTTTACAATGATCCATTTCGCAAAAGTGACAGACTTTCATTGTCATTTTTTTATACATGCTGGGTATTCGTTTAAGTAAGTAAGTAAGTAAGTAGGTAAATTCTTTATTTAATGAAGGTGACTCAATTAGGTTTGATCTAATTTTCATTGAGGCCCTCCAATCATTCATCAACTAATTTCATAAACATTTAAACACAATCAAAAGCATAATAAATAAACTGGCATACATACAACACATA
>MJUU01025076.1:101626-131775 GCA_002080025.1 Modiolus philippinarum
TCCAACTGCAATAATTTTAATGAGCTGTATGGCCATTTCGGAAATTTATTCCTCATCAGCAGCACTAGAACCCAAACAAAGGAAATCCATAATTTCAAAAAATGTTAAAATGCATACAACCAAAGTCTTTATTACATCATATATTACCAGTATAGATATTAGTTGAAATTACAACAAGAATGAGATTTCAGCAAAATGCCAACTGTTTTGAGATGAAAATTATAAATCTATTATAGGATTAAACACCGTTTTAAAGGAATTTATTGGAGTATAAACGGGACCAATTCACTCAAAAACAAAAGTCCGAAGGACTTTTATGATATGTACTCCAATAAATTCCTTTCAAACGGTGCTTAATCCTTATAATTCTTTTAATTTGATGATAAGTAATTCAATTCTTTTATAATGCCAATCACGCGTTTTTGTTCTATTTGATACACTCGGAAGGTGAACTTAAATGTAGTTCGGTCAACGTCGTCTATCGAAAAATAAACGACTTCAGAAATTTCTACCGGAAGTAAATTCAACCAATCATATTAGCGTACTTCCTATAATGCAAATCATATAAGAATTATCAACTTGAATGGCTAGCGACGAATCCAGCTTCAGAAAAAGGAGGTCCAAATGTTTCCAGAAAAATGGCGGATATCCAGATGGTTTTTGTCGCTTTTGTCTAATAGCAAAGTAAACAATATCGAAGTTGCCGTAACTTAAGTTTCTACATATTGCCATTTCGACAACTTATATAACAGTGGAAATCAAATCAAAATATTTGGACGACCATAAACCAAAACTTTCTTAAATCTGGTGGTGCAAAATCAGCAAAAAGATCTAAATGAAAGGCAAAAAGGGTAAGGACAGAGCTATGGAAGAGACAACTTCTCTTCAGTTGTATGCAATATATTTGTCGGGCAACGGATGACAGTGATTGTAAGAACACTTTGCCAGTTTCCTTAATGTTTGTTGACAATCCCGCATCTATGCCAGAATAAACGTGGATGTAGCATTGCTCGACATCTAGCAATGAATTCCACCCAAACCGGAGCTAGGGGCCGTCTTGAACTTATTATGAGGTATGGGCAAAGCTCATTGTTGAAGGCCTCATGGTGACTTCAAGATGAAGAACAACAATAAAAGCGTTGTTCCATTGCTTTTTACCATGAATTTGTAGAGACTTTGTCTCATGTGCATTTACTTTATATCTCTTCATTGCTTATTCTAAAAGTTTCCAAATAAATCGGTTTTTGGGGGTCAGCACCGAAGTACTTTCTACTGGGTCCTCGGAGACTAACAGTCCATTAGCTGAGACATTGGCTCAGTGGAAACTAATTACAAAATACCGAAGTTACTGTACATTTAGTTTCCACATATGGCCATTTTGACAACATATATCTCTTCTGTGTAGATCAAATCAAATATTCTGTAGATCATTATCCAAAAATTGGTAAATTCTAATAAATCACAAAAACATCTAAATGGAAAGCCAAAAACAGATAAGGACATAGCTAGGTCGGCTTTTGGGTATACACCGATGTACTAACTACTGGGTTGGTGAATATCCTCAAGGACTAACATTCATACGGCCATATATCAACGAAAAGTTGAATTATTAATGCTTTCAATCTGTTATTACCCGGTATATGAATGCTAGAACAATGAAAAATGGCCAATTTCAACAAACACAGATACCTGTTGTACTCATTTTGATATGGTTAATCAAAAATATATCGCATGAAACAGATTTTGTTTCCTTTTTAATAATGACATGATCGTTTACATTGATTGCACGTACATATTGCAGAATATCGATCTATCAATATTTCAAGGACATGTATATACTTATATGGTAATTGAATAGAAAGTTATTTTAAATAAAACATCGGTTGTAAGCTATTCATTCGGAAAATAACATAATTCATTGTCTATGTGCTCCACACGACATGGCGACACAAGACAACAGAAGCATTTATATAACCTGTAGTGGCATTAGAAATACTTTATACACTATCAGTTAACAATTCGAATATATGTCACTCGGTGCATTTATATTTACATCGGAAGGAAGCTTTACTCATATGCTTCAAAACAACATTATTTCACAACGGCAAGATTTGTTACGAAATAACGAAAAAAATCGTATTTTATATCTTATACAAAATATGTAGACATTTTATTGTTGTAAAAATAAACTTGTTTTCCATTATTTAGAATTAAAGGTTTTTCTGGTGAAATTTTAAAAATGGCCATATTGTGCATTTCAAGTAAATTGGCACTTCAAATTCCATATGCAAACAAATAAAATAAAATGAAAAGGGTGTGTTTGGAGATGCTACCTTTTAAAATAACTGAAAAAAGAATTGAAGATTCATACTGTAAACGTTTGCTTCTCAGAGTTGTCACCCTTTAATCAGTTACAGACCTTGCACATCTTTATGACAATGAGCTTTAATAACAAGAAAATAGATTCTGAATGTAAAAAATTTCTCGACTACATAATGGTATGCTTCTAATCATTTCGTAATGTTGTCAACAATAATGCATGGTAAAAATTCGAGTTGTTTCAATTAGCCCTGTCTTCCTAAAATGGGACTTGTATATATTTATATGAATAATTGCCACTTTTAATAGATATTTGTGTTATAATGTTTTAAATACAATTCCATATAATCTTATGACACTAGATTTTATATGTATGTGTGCGTGTGATTTTAACCTATTGACATTATTATGATAATTAACCAGCTCTTATTATTATTCTTACTTTTAACATTGTGTAATATATTGTTAAAATTGTTTTAATGCATCTTGGACGCAACCCCTACTACCCCAGTAGGGATTGCCCCCGTTGTAAAGGGGTAGTTTCCTAATAAATTTTCTGAATTTGGTCTAGATATTCTTTTCTGTTTCAGTCATGAGTTTGCTGTTTAAAAATATTACAAAAAAAAAGATAATTGGAAGAAAAATGGATAGAAACTTGATTTTTCGATTTATATACAAAAATGTATTTTTTCATTGAATTAATGTTTTATCGTAAATAAAAATATTTACATGAATTCAATAAGGTATTGATTGACGCATCCTAGCTAATTTTGGGGATTTCTAAAGAGGCAGCTATGAAAAAAAAATAAAAGAGTATATCTATTAAAAGACGAAACTCATTTCTGTTTTAAATGTCCGAAATAACCTCATTAGACAAGAACTTTAAATATAAAAAATATTAATACATATAAAAGCAATTATAACAATCATATTGCAAATATTGTTGAAATATTATCTTCATAGGATCACTTGCAATATGTCGCTCCATTTGTAAATATAAAAGTTACTTACAAATGGTTCACACTCAACAATATAAAAAAACGTTAAAAAATATAGAGTAATAAATTTTGTATATTTTATTTTATATGTTACTTTGTATGTTTGTATATATGCTTTTAGGTCATAGGGGTATAATAATGTATTTCTAAATAAATTTGATAATTTTTCATCTTTGCGGTTTTTCTAATTCGTTGTGCATTAGTTGCTTCGATCGATGTTTGCGATTTTGCTAATTCGTTGTGCATTAGTTGCTTCGATCGATGTTTGTTTTCCAATAAAATTACCTTCATTCAAAGTCATTATCTAATTCTTAAATTTGATAATTTCTTATGTAAATTAGCAAATTTCGTTACCTATTAGCCGATCTAAAGAATGATAGCATCCTTAGCTAGATGTCACTCAGACTATTTTGAAGAATAAGCTCATTTAACTAGTTGTGAAAAATACACAACTTAAGACAGTTGTCAGCCAATCTGAAGAATAATCAAGATTAACAATGTACTTTGTTGTCAGTCGATTTGTAGAGTGAGCAACTTTACCAAGTTGTCGGTCAATTTGAAGAGTGAGCAGCTTTACCAAGTTTTCAACGATTTGAAGAGTGAGCAACTTTACCAAGTTGTCAGTCGATTTTAAGAGTGAGCAACTTTACCAAGTTTTCAACGATTTGAAGAGTGAGCAACTTTATCAAGTTTCCAGTCGATTTGAAGAGTGAGCAACTTTACCAAGTTTTCAACGATTTGAAGAGTGAGCAACTTTACCAAGTTTTCAGTCGATTTAAAGAGTGAGCAGCTTTACCAAGTTTTCAACGATTTGAAGAGTGAGCAGCTTTAGCAAGTTGTTAGATGGAATAAAAAAGATAGCAGGAAACACCTACAATGGCCGAAAAACATAGTCACATGCCACAAAGTAACAAGGAACTGCACAAGAAAAAAACCACAATAAAAATACAAAAGACAAACGTAAACAACGATAGGAACTCGGGACAGCCGGACTTGGTACCGGCACTAGCAAAAGCCAGCGGTAGGGTTAAACCGGTTTATGGGTACCCACACCTCCCCTTCCTCTGTCACGTTTCCCTTTAGTATAATAAACATATGGATAAAACCCAAAACAGGTAGACTACTAACTCCGTGACCACAATCTTGAATAGGAAAAAAGAGGGACACAACGTAATTTTGAATGATTGGTCAAGGAGTGCTCGCTGCTAAACTGCCGGATAGCTCAAGGAGCCTAGTCTGCTGGTAAAACTCTGTCGCACTAAGGTAGGAAAATCAAACTAAAAACTCCCAGATGAGTTTGGTAAAGAATCATAATGTATTTCAACACACATCGAGGCGTGTATGCGTTTAAAACCCTCAGGTAATTGGATCCCAAAGCTAAGGTTAGTCGATTCGAAGAGGGAGCAGCTTCAGCAAGATGTCAGTCGATCTGGAGAGTGAGTGACTGTGATGAGTTGTTAGCTAATCTAACTAATATACTGTTTGAAATGGTTGTCAGCCAATCTGAAGAAAAAATGAGCAGCTCTAGACAGTTGTGGACCAGTCTGAAGAATATACAGTTTTAAATGGTTGTAAGTCGATTTGAACAATAAGAATAAATTTGAATTATCCAAATTTTGATAGCTGTTATATTGTAAAATATCATCCCAGGAGTCAAAATATGAACCTAGGGGGCGCGTAAGCGCCATCGACTGGGAGACATGCTTCGTAGCCTGACTACAAGGTTGATGACTTTCAAAATATTGAAAATGTGATACCCATCTTAAGGATTTACTATACCGAATTAATAAATCAAGTTTCAATTCCAAAAAATTGCATGGAAAATACCTGCTCATATCGATAGCACTTTTTGTAATTTGCAGTTACTGATCATCGGATAGAAACGGAAACGCTATTTGTGTACTAAAACTTGTCTAGCACTATGGAAATGGATAACATAGATGTAGAGATAATTATAAAATGAATTTAATTTGTTTTACTTGCCTAAATACATTAAACACAACATATAATTGAAATATTGTTTTGAATGTCTTAATTGTGTGTTTGTTGCTAAAATGATCATAAAAGTTGGATTTTTGTCATTGTGCTGTACATGTGGTGTATTTGTAGGTATATTGTATTGTAGTCAACTATAAGGACTATGGACAGTTATGGATGCTTTGGAACAATGACTCATGTGGTGTATTTGTAGGTATATTGTATTGTAGTCAACTATAAGGACTATGGACAGTTATGGACGCTTTGGAACAATGACAGTAGAATACCGAAGGAACAAGGGAAGTGATGATAACAAAAACCAAAGTCCAAAGACATGGTATAAACAGCAGTAGAGAAAAACAAAGACAAAACGATGACGTGAGACAGCCACAAGGCACGGAAATAAAAACACGACATTAAGAACTAAAGTACTCATTGTGAAAACTCCCATGAAAAAGGGGAGTGACGTCAGGTGCTCCGGAAGGGTAAGTATGTCATGCTCTGCTAAGCGGCACCCGTCACACTGTCAGTGAGTCACTCCAGGATTGAGTCAAAACCGGTTATGTCAAATCCGTGAAGACGTGAAATCTAGCTGAAAATATCCATGAATTAATAATAAAATCTGTCAACGTATACTCATGTCTACTGATGAGTACGGTAGCGGATTGATGACCAACGTATACTCATGTCTACTGATGAGTATGGTAGCGTATTGATGACCAACGTATACTCATGTTTACTGATGAGTACGGTAGCGCATTGATGACCTACGTGTACTCATGTCTACTGATGAGTACAGTAGCGTATTGATGACCAACGTGTACTCATGTCTGCTGAAGAGTACAGAAACGTATTGATGACCAACGTATACTCATGTCTACTGATGAGTACGGTAGCGCATTGATGACCAACGTGTACTCATGTCTACTGATGAGTACAGTAGCGTATTGATGACCAATGTATACTCATGTCTACTGATGAGTACGGTAGCGTATTTGTGACAAACGTGTACTCATGTCTACTGGTGAGTACAGTAGCGTATTGATGATCAACGTATACTCATATCTACTGATGAGTACAGTAGCGTATTGATGACCAACGTATACTCATGTCTACTGATGAGTACGGTAGCGTATTGATGACCAACGTGTACTCATGTCTACTGAAGAGCACAGTGGCGTATTGATGACCAACGTATACTCATGTCTACTGATGAGTACGGTAGCGTATTGATGACCAACGTATACTCATGTCTACTGATGAGTACGGAAACGTATTGATGACAAACGTGTACTCAAGTCTACTGATGAGTACAGTAGCGTATTGATGACACGTGAAGAAAAAATATCTCGTAATTCTGAGATATTATCTTACAATTATGATATAATTATCTCAAAATAACTTAATATAACTTATTAACTCAAAAATATGAGATACTGTTACGTAATTATGAAAAAATAACTCATAATTATGAAATAGTATTTCATAATTATAAGATTATATCAGATGATCATCTCATAATTATTGGATAATATCTCAAGATTATATAATAATTATACCTTTTTATCTCATAATTTTGAAATAATATCTTATATTTATGACATATTATCTCATTATTATGAAATAATCTACCATATTTATGAGATGTTATCTCATAATTACGAGATACTTTTTCTTCATGTGGCATCAATACGCTTCCGCAGATGACATTTGAGGTTCCAAATCGTCAGGATATGCATTTATTTATAACAAGAAGTTATACTTTTACTTTTATCAGTATCATTTATCATAACGAATTTAACATCCGTGTTTGACAAGTCAAATATTTACACAGAGATGTTAACACTTTCATCATGCTGTTGTGCATATTATTTCGAACTAGACAAGTTTGTAATTCACCATCACAAACAATTGAATCTAGCTAGGTATTTGAATAAGTAAATACTACCAAAAACAAAAAAAACTAGAAATAATAAAATTGTTTAGGCAACTTTATCAATAAACTGATACAAAAGTCTCCCAAACAAGCTCCAATATCAGATTCAAGACTAGAAGTATCTTCTACATTTGAGAAATAGCATAGCTGTATAGTTTCATACGAAAGTTCCTCTTTTTTCTGTTTCAATGCCAGTGGTTACAAATTTGATAATTTCACGACAAAAAACAATTACAGACTAATAGGTAAGCTTTTTGTCAAATTTTAACACAATTCTGAATTCTTTTTCCCAATACTTCTTTCCTTTTCCACGCCAACACTCACCAATTTTTGAAAATTCTAAGAACGCTTTTCCCCATTTGTTCCCGTTTTCGTGGTAACACTCGCAATTTTTGTAAATTCCAAGAACGTAAGGTAAATCTTACCCCCCCCCCCCCCCTTTGTATCTTACCATTTTGTGCAGTTACATGATAAGTTGCAGTCATGGGATATACAGCAGCCAAGAACTAAGGCAGTGCGTTTTGCTGATTACAAAAGATGCCCATTAGGCAATTTCAATCATCGCAAGAGCCCAGACTAATTATGTTCACTTACCAGATAGTATTATCGGATTAGAGAAAATGAACCAAAAATATAAAATAAATATGAATATAGACACTTTCTCCAAATTTTTTTGATCGGTAGTGACATGTTCAAAAAGTACTATAGCAGATTGGCCATGTTAGGTAAAATAGGCAAAGAAAGACTGAAGTACCCCCTTCTTGTTTATCTTGAACCTCATCGGAACCTTACCAATAAACCGGTTTTTGAAATGTATTTATTATACAACGGTTTCATTTTATTAGATGCATTTTTATTTCAAAACAAATTACGTGTTTATTCTCTTTTAGCGTTCAGTGAATGAACATAAGTTATGGTAAATACATGTAATCACCTGTAGAACTTAAAGATATCAAAATTGCAGTATATCGTGTATCATTACCGAAATATCGAAGCTTGCCCCCTAGAAGTGCACTCGGTGGATGTGATTTGATATTGAATTTCGCCTATTATTTTTGGTATTGAGCTGAAATTTGCCTATTATTTTTGGTTTGAGCTGAATTTTGCCTATTGTTTTTTTGGTTTGAGCTGAATTTTGCCTTTTTTTTTTTTTTTTTTTTTTTTTGTCTTTTTTATTTCAACTATTTTGTGATTGTGGCTAGTTTTTTTCATTTTCTGTTTCTAGTTCATATTGGACTAAAAAGGACGAGATAAAGAAATGATGAACACCTAAAATTCAATTAAAAAGTTGATGTTACTGACTTATACGTGTTGAAATAAAGGATGGTTCATATAAAATGATATTAACAAAATAGATTCAGAGCTTCCGCATTGATTGAAAGTAGTCTCCTTTGTGTACAAAAAGTGCACTTTTGGGTAAAATGCAAACAAGGATATTTGTTTAAGAATGATACAGGTAATTAATTATATTTGGAAATTCCAAATCAGGATAGTTGATACGAAGCTAAGATACACATCTTCCTTGTTGAAGAGTATAAATTATGAGAACATTGATATACATCAAACAGACAGTATTTAGTCCAGAATGTTCCTGACGTATTTTACAGTGTTTAGTTGTATAGTTTCTGTATGTGTCGACGGACACGGCTACTTATTTGAACCGCCTGGAAGATCCTCAATGTGGAGAAAACCGAATAGTTTTCCAGTAACACCAAACTATTATGACATGGGTCTAAATTGTGGAGGAAAATGGGTATGTTACAATAATGTGGAATGATTGTCTTGGTTTTTATCGTTGTGGATTAAACACTTTCATATACTTGGTTTAATATATGTATATATGTTTTATTGATTGTTTCTCTCTTTATCTGTTTATATGTGTATCTTGTCGACCCATTAGGGTAAAAGAAGCATTAATCAGGCGGGGAAGTGGTTGAAATAGAACAATAGAAAATGAGCTCTCGTTTAAATGAGGTAGAAATGTTACTTTTTGGATTGTTTACCATAGATGCATAATTATAAAAGTTATTTCCAATGAAAAAATACTTATATTTTTCATTCCTTTACTTTGAATTTATATGAAAACAACATAGATTGCCGCCGGTGAACGCATAGATACATATACGATGCACAAATCGGCATAAAAGATCAAGTTAGTGCCTGTCTTTCAAAGTGGATCCCCAAAAAGACCATCTTTAGATTTTGACCAAAATTTGTATACGGATTGCCAATATCCCTATTAATCCATGTGCAATTTTTTATATCCGCCCTTTGTAGCGTTTCTCCAGAATAAAAGTTCAAACACGATCGAATTTTTTCTCCTTTGCATATTTTCTGAGGTTTCTTTCGGGAATCAACTTTGTATAAATAGGAAACTGTCAACAAATCTCTCTAAAAGAATACCAAATAGTAACCACCCTTATATTACACCTCAAATACTAATTAACACGTGTCCGAAAATCTTGAAATTTAACGAAGTGAAAATACTTAAAAGTAATACATTCCCTTTGATTGCCCCATATATTTATTTCACAGTGAGTACAAATCACACGCGACCTAAAAATACAATGAAAAGTCCATTTTCTCCCTACTTAAAAATTTGAAAAAAGTGGATCCTGAAAAGGCCATATGCAGAAATCAATTCCATATGGTTTATACATATATATATCATAGTCGTAGATCGTTGAGGAAAGATCGATTTATTTATCGCAAATTGCTCACTGAAACAACATATATATATTACAATCGTCAGTCGATCAGTATTGTTATACTGTCAGCCGTCGTATAAACAAACATGGCGGACAGACATGATATGAGCGGGGAACACCAAGCCCAGTCCACTTTGACAGTAGATGTTTTTACCATTCTACACATTTTGGAAGGCCAGTCCGCTAGTTGGGATCTCTCTGCTAGAAATGGAAGCTACCGACTTGTTGTGAGATGGAGAAACGCCGACAAAGGGGACGATGTCGCTATGCCAAGACAAACAGATCTCCGAAGGAAGAAGTCATCGAAAGCACGGAGGGAACGGAATCAACGCCGTCTTGAAGCTTTCCTCGCCCGAAAACAACAAGAGAAAGGAAATACCAGCTCTGTTGCTAGTGACCCAGATACTGACCCGGAGGAGGAAATGACAGTTGATACAACAAGTACGCCAGTTCCGACCACGATACAAGAAAATGAAGTACAACCCGAAGAGCAAGGAATGTCCGCTCAAGCCACAGGTCATACTGAGGACATGGAGACACCGGTCCGAAGTCAACCAACACAGGAGAGACAACACACTGTACCAAGAGAACAACTAGAAGACGCCGTCAGCCATGCAGAGAAAGGAACAGTACCGACTCCTGCAAAGACTGGAAGGGCATCGTCATCGGTGTTCCAAGTACCGAAAGTCACTTTAAATATGCCGCAGCAGATTTTTATATTTGAACTGCCGGAGACTGAGAGTTTCCTTCTTGTAGATGAAGAAGCACTAGTTGTGCGCAGAGAAGTGAAGATGAAAAAAGATGAAGAATTGTACAAGGCAATTAAAAGAAGTCACGACCATTGGTATGACGTTAGGCATAAAGAAAACTTTGTTTACAGTGACACAAGAGAGACCAATGTGAAGAAAGTAGCGAAGAAACTGAACCTGAAATTAAGAGAACTTTATTAATCAAATAAAGGGCGAGATAAGCCCTTCAATCTCTTAAACTTAGTTCCCAAACCCCTTCTTTGGCTTCAATATTTGTTAATTGATATTTTCTAAATTGTCACTAATAAAATTGTAAAAAAAAAGAAAAAAAAATATACGATGCATAATTATATATTTAATAATACCCCTAAATTTTCTTTCCGCCCATGCCCTCTGAGGGTGGATAGATTTTTTTCTTTATTATCATAGTTTTGACTATCAGATCAGAGTTGGTTTCAAAACAATGTTTTATGAATTAACCAACGACATTTATATATTTCTCATATTTCTGTTCCGTACAGCGATTGTTGCAGCATAAGATACATAGTGTGTGAAATGTAAAAGAAATACCGCAAATATAAGAAATTAGATTTTTTTTACCGTGGCTGTGTCATCACACATCTTGTTTATTTGAGGAGATGGCAGGTAAACAAATTTACAGGGGAGATAATTTTTGTGAACAACTTCCCCGCCTGTAATAACGATTAAACATAAGCACAAATAAATAACTTGAGCAAATAACTGTAATATCTACGAAGATACAATGTCACCTAAAATATTTTTAAATGATCAAAAGTTGCTTTCCACAATTATTCCGATTGAGATTTTCCTTTCATTACATTTGCTTTTCATTAAATTTTCTTCTGAGTACTTTTTCAAAATAAGACATTCTTTAACTGTTTTTTAAGCACTACTTTGATATTTTGAAAACCAATTATATTCATTTTATAGTAAAGAAAAATAACTTTTTTAAAAACGCGATAAGCAACTCGGCACAATAACATTTCAATTTGGGACTTTTCATTGAGTTGCTCTTTTGTGTCACATACTTGCAATATCTAAATTTTATAAAATTTTGTTTAAAACTAAGGAGTATCCCCCTCATGCATAGCTCTGTCCGTAGCTAAATTTTGTCTATTCTATTTAGATCCCTTTGGTTATATGTTCTCTATCAGCTTTTACATTTTTTTTTTGGTAACTGGACTTTCAAATGTTTTGGTTGAATCTGCACTGATGAGACATATGTTGTCGAAATGCGTATATGCAGAAAATAAATTTGCAGTAACTTCAGTATTTTGTTATTTACTTAAAGCACGGACCATTTGATTTCAAGGGTAAAGGGAGGGGCTTGGGATGTTCACCAGAGCCGGGAATTCTTCGCGCGTCAGATTATTTCCCATAAACACTTTTCTAGGAAATTTTGTTGAGATAGTTTTTTCAAATGTACAGGATGAGGTCCAGATTATATTTTTTTTAACCCAGATACTGTTCCGAGAATTTTTTGGACAAAATTTAAGGCCAGAAAATTAAAAAAGTAATAGTAATAATATGGTCGGTGCCTCATCTACAAGATCTTTTCATTTTACAGAATTTGGCAGCCCATGGAGGAAAGTGTGGCGTATGCGGGGATCCTTACCAGGGACCTTTCAAAAATGAAGCTGGTGGAATATATGCTAAAGGGATCATTACAAGGACATATATATCTGGTCAGAACATAAGTGTTAAAGTTGTGATAACTGCAGATCACCGAGGCTGGTTTGAATTCAGACTCTGTGTGAATAACAACGTAACAAGTAGAATCACCCATGATTGTTTGAACAAACATGTACTGACTATAGCAAGTACAGGTTTAACAAGGTATAATTAACTTAATTAATGTAAATTCTAAAACCGAAGGATTAACTCACTCCATCGTAGTTTTATCCTAGCTAAATTTGATGTTACTGATTATTCGGATTTCGTTTGGTTTTATGCATTTTAAACTTTTTTTGAAATAATGGATTTCCTTTGTTTGGGGTCTAGTGCTGCTGATGAGGAATTAATTTCTGAAATGACCATACAGCTCATTAAAATTATTTGCAGTTGGAGTTGTTATAAAATTTTAGTTTCTTGATATTTGGGTTATTGGATGTGGTTTGTTTCCATTGATTTATTCACTTTTTTACCTTTTCGGGGCCATTTAGGGCTTACTATATGGTGTGAGTTTCCTCACTGTGTTGAAGACCATATGGTGACCCCTATTTGTTTTGTTTTTGGTCGTTTTAACCTGGATATGGGATGTTGTCTCCTTGACATTTACCCCATTTCCTTTCTTTTTCGTATGTGTGTTATGGTCTCATGTTCATTTACTCCATATCCTTTCGTAAAATATATATATATATATATATTTTCTTATCTAGGATATGGAAAACAACAATAGTAAAATACAGAATACATCGACAGAAGGAACGAAAATATACTACAACCAGTCGCTGATCCAGAAAATTTAAAAAAAAAAGAAGGGGGTTCGAATTAGACAGTGAAAAGAAATCTCGACCTGTGGAGCGAGGCGCGAAAACTCTTTTGTTATTTCTTAGTAAAACATCAGGATATTCACTAAAAAATACATGATTATCCAAAAAGAGACCCCCTCCTCTTCTGATCTGTCAATGACGACCACACGAATCAAATACAGCAATATGACAAAACAAGAAAACTGAAGATGAAAGCACGAAAGCGCAAAACCGGCAAAACAAAAACAAAGCATTGAAGAATTTTGTGAAATTTACTGCATTGAAACGAAATATGTTTAATTTGTAAAAAAATACAGTGAGGTTCCTCACTGATTGAAGACCATATGGTGACCCCTAGATGTTTTGTTTTTGTCGTTTTAACCTGGATATGGGATGTTGTCTCCTTGACATTTACCCCATTTCCTTTCTTTTTCATATATAATAAAAATTTGGGGGTCATCGTTCATTTATTGCTTGTCAAAATTGCAAATAGTATTAAAGTTTCCATTTTCAGAAAATGAACTTTTGCTTTTCAGAACTACATTTTCATACGGAGTAGGAGAAAAGGAAGTTGTCCTTAGTTTACCAAAATATATTGTCTGCACACAATGTGTTTTACAGTGGAAATGGAGAACAGGTGAGTTTAAAAAAGAAGAAGACGGTGTAAGTACATGTTTGAGATACCAATTTTCAGTTGTGTGTAATTGCCCTCAAGCGCTTAATAAATGTATAAATATTTTACGAAAGGATATGGAGTAAATGAACGTGAGACCATAACAATCTTACTCGACATAAAACTAGAGGATAACAAATTCCTGCGCAGTGTAGTTTCTCAGTATGGATATATTTGCATCTGTAAGACGCATATAATGCCAAATAAAAATAATTTGTTTTTTTCATAAACATCCATATAAGAATCAATTAAATCAATATTTTCATAAAAATCAACATTATAAAAACTACGTAGCATAGAAACTGTTAGAGGAGTTGAGAGGACAAACTACGTTCACTCAAAAACAAATTCGCCAAAATATGACATTTGTATTGTTAAGAAAAAAAGACAAGAAAATCAAACCTCTAATATGCACATGTCTACTATAAATTATCTTGATCACATAAAAACTGTATGAGGAGTTGCACAGTAAAACTGTGTACCCTCTATAGGACAAAGAGGGTAAAAGATCATTCGTCAAAGGGGCCTAAAAGATTGAATATGATTGTTATCTTGTATGTCACAATCCTGGCAATTCTATCAACATTTTAGTGTACTATATAGCCATCCGTGAGATTATCATTCAAATCGGTACTAACCCTTTTTGTATGTGTGTGTTTTCAACAAAATCTTTGTGTATCAACATTTTAGTGTACTATATAGCCCACCGTGAGATTATCATTCAAATCGGTACCAATTCTTTTTGTATGTGTGTGTTTTCAACAAAATCTTTGTGTGGAGTGCTTTAAATTTCTTGTTTCTTGACAAAAATATTTCCGTTTAGTTCTCTTTAGATTTCACTTAAATTGACTTTCAATTATTATTCTAATTTGTTGTGATATATTTCAGCCATTAATCCCGACAGTGTTGAAGAAGAATTCTACGGATGCTCAGACATTGCTATTCAAGGTGGTCATCAATCTGTTAATCCTATAATTTCAACAACAGCTATACACCAAAGCAAAGATTTACCCTCTAATGTTCCAGGAAATTCAATGTCAAAAATGGTATCCAGAACAAGGAACCATTCCGGAATATTTACGTCTCCTCGTCCAGCGGTAAAAAGATGTCGCGCCTTGAAAATTACATTTGATCTATGGTGTATCAGTAAATGTTTAAATAACGTGTGTCCATCTTATCTCAAATCGTTCTGCACGTGCGACTAAGAAGACTGATATAACTGAGTAAATTACCTCCGTTGATTTGAATCTCCATCCAAAATTTCATATTGATCTCATCACAAGAATAAATTAATAAAACTACTTGTTCATCTTGTTTCTTTTCGCCTGTCATGTGAGCCCGTCGAGGATATGTTATCAAATGAAATTATTCAACAGGCAGGCCGACTGATATAGTGGAGGGGAACCTCACAAAATAGTTCTTTTGATGATACAAGTTCTAGAATTGGTATGATTCTTCCGTATTGTTTACTTGATGAAATGAATTCGTGTGCCCAATCAATTGTTCAATTTCAAAGATGGTCGTCGATTTCGAAAATGGCGTCTAAAGCCTTATTGATATTGTATACAATACTCCCAAAATGTCAAATTGCAAAAAGTTGTAATAGATAACAAATAAACTAGACCTGCAATAGAAAATGTTAAGTACCACATAATATGACCATTCAGACATTTTTGTTTTGTTCATGCGCAAAATGCTCATATTTCATACAAAATTTTGTTCAAATTTCTTCACATTTACAACAGCAGAAAGCCGTTCAATGCAAACGCACTTTCTTTTACATCCACACTTCAAAACTGTTAACATGATGCTGCAACTGGTTGCCAGCTAGTCCAGTATGTAATCCAAACACCATCATCTTTCTGCCAGCCCTATTTTTCTGGTGATGGTAATATCATTATTCGATCCAAAGAATGACCCAAAGTATGCCTAGATTGTAAAACAGATCTCTTCACATTTTCCATCAAAGCTGCTATAGACGGTGGTGTGGCATTGAATGGCTTTTTTGTTTACGAGCAAACAAATCTAAATAGTTTCTTAACCTTGCAGTTTGAATTTCCACGGTAATACAAAATGACTACCGATTCCTCAATCACTTTCATGTCTCCATTTAACACACTGTCAATTGGGTTTCTCAATCTACTGAACACCTGCGTTGCCTCGTGGCAAAAATTTCATGCTTGCCAAAATGACTTCTTTACCTTTCCAACGAAAGCAGAAACAGTATCAAAGCCGGAGAAAGCATGAAAAACAGCAATGATCCTGATTTTAGGCCCAGTGCTCTTGATATTTCATGTAAAGGGATCCACCTCAAATCCTTTCATTTGCCAAATGCTACCAAAAGTTTTTCCACATTCATTTTTTCAAACAAAGCAACTCATAATACTACAGCATCTGTATCGGAACTCACTGTCATCTCACAATCTCTCCCATTTACAGCGGCATATTTAGCATGGAGTAGCATTCTGGTATCAGTTTCCTCGTGGCTGCATGACGATATTTGAGATACATCTATACCAGTGTTGGAAAGAACATGTTCATCTCTTGTCACAATGATGTCTGCAGTAACTGCCAAACCCGTCAACTTCTCTGCAAGGAATCAGAACATTTCTGTCTTATTTTTATCACATCCTAGAAACGTATTCCAAGCCTTAGGTGGTTTACCTTTAGCAGTGACTTTTCTTCCACCACCTTTTTCACGTTTTCGTCTTGTTTCACCTTTGAAGCTGTCATCATAATAGACATTAAACACAAAATCTACGCGTTGGTGTTGACGTGCAAGATGTTCAACATGTGGCAAAATGACATCAGAAGCATATTCTTCTAATATTTGGCATGCTCCTGGTTGTTTTGCATTGGCCATAGGGTCTGTAAGTCTCGATTCATTTTGCTCCTTTCGTGACCAAAACTTGTACCCGGTAGTTGCATTTTAAACAAAAACATATGACGTTTAAAGCAAAAAATTTGAACGTCATAATCGTGCAACGTCATATTTTTGCGGGAAACGTTTTCAAATTGAAATTTTATCGTGATTTCTCGGTGTCACATGACGAGACTTACAGACCCCATTGCTACTCAGTCTATTATGAGAACATCTCCTGCAGGTGGTGCAGTATCAGGCATTAGTGTATCGCTTTCTAAGTCCTGCTTCAGTGGTGAGTTAGTGCCAAAATAAAGAGCCCCATTTTGTGATATCGATATCGGGTAACTCTGATTTTCATGCCGGAAAAAAATCTTCCAAATCGCATGGTCTACTTTGACGGGAAATGAATGGTCTTGAGAAAAGATTGGAATTATCTCTTAAATTTTTAACTTTGGTTTTTTCTGCACTTGAGTCGGACATTGGTTTAGATGAAAACAGAGGGAGTTTATTTTAGCAATAGGATCAAAGAACCAAGACTGTTTGGTTTGATTAAATGTTTTTTACAAAGAAATTATACTGGTCTTCAACAAGCTTTAATAACTTTTGAAGTGTTTTGGAAACCTTTTCATCCATTACATCTTTTGAATCAATTGTATAAAAATCAATAGAATCTTGTTCAAAAGGATTCCCCATCTCTAAAAATGCGGGCTGGACATGCCTTTTTGGCAGAGCCTGAAGATGCAATTTCAGCCTCCGTCAGTGCAGCTACCCATCCTGATCTCTAATAAATCACCTAACAGTTCCAATGCTTCCATTCTATGTGAAGACCTCCAAGCATTATCACAAATTTATTTTGTCTCTACAAGTCAGGCCACTGCCACTGAAATTGCTTTGATAACAGGTGTTTGAGTAGGATTGAGAAAATTAGTAATTTCTCTAACTTTATCCATAACATGTTTTATTAAAGAAAGAGAGTGTGCATGATCCCGAAGCAAAGGTAGTAATGATTTCATGCTGACTTAAATTTAGGGCCTCTTGCCATTGATGAATGGTATGATGGTATGATGATCAAAAAACTGTTTCTTCCTCTAAGACCTCTTTAGTCAAACTAACATGTTGAAATTAATCATACTCATATCTTGGGTTCTGTATTCCTGGTCATGAACTATAAGCGATGTTTGAACTATCGGAGGTGCTGGTTTAGACTTTAGAAAAGCAGGAGGGATGTTGGTATAAGACTGAGGAAAATCACGAACTTTCTTTGACGCAAGCTTTTGTGTATGAAATGTAAAGTCATGCTTTTCAGTTCTGTCTGTTTTTGTAGGATGTTGAAAAACAGATACTAGTATTCTTGTTCCATGAAATGGGGTCACTATAGTTGTTTAAGACGGATTGTGGTCAATATTATCAACAGCTGAAGTTGTAAACATACCTTTTTGTAGAACTGGTGGTCAAACTACCCCTTCTTCTAAAATTTCTGACTGACGTCATCTCCAAGCCTTGTCGAGATTTGCAATGCATGGTCATACGAAATACAAATGCCAAGATGACATCGAATATCACTGAGATTCCGTTTCCTCGTTTTTGCAAATAGAACGAGTCATACATAAACTGCAAACGGGGTCTCCTGATCTGATGAGTGGCTTTGGCGTAGCTTGATTCGACTAGGTTCGATGATGTTATTCCTGCAACTAGCCCAATCGTTCATTTAATATCATTTAACTCCCGTGCGATCTGTACATCATTGAAAGAACTAAAGCCCCGTCGTTCTTGGCCCGACTTTCCCGCTTTGACAAACTCCGTCAATTCGGATACGACAGCTTGACCTGACTGGGCGAATCACGATGTATTTGAGAATGGAAAAAGCTGACAATTAACCCAATGGACTTTCACGGCAGCAAGTTGTACCAGTGTGCATTGTAGTGTTAGCAACTTACTCTTATTAGTTGCAACTACAGACGGACAAACAGACAGACAGACAGAAAGACAAAGTAGAAACCTAAGGACATCCACGTCTTCAATTTTTCATTCCAAATTTGTTTGTTTCTCAAATTTAACAAAGAAAAAAGTCAATCGGAAAGAAGTAGCTCAATTGTGGATAATTAGATATCTTAAATATATATATTAAATAACGCAAACTAGCCGCCATTTTGAATTTGGTCGCCATTTTGACAACAGACAAAAATTATGTTGGCACACACTTTTTTTCTCTAACATACCATTAGAAGTAAATCTTATGTCATCCAATAGTCAGACTTGCCTGATATGAAAAATTTACTTTGCGTTTATTAGAAATTTACTGTTTAAATCAAAATTCTAACCCTTTTAAAATACTACGGCTTCATTCCGTATATGGAACTCGGTAGATGTCCTTAGTACTGGATTTGGATTCCTATTTCGGTATTTTTGGTAATGAGTACTTCTTTTCTGCCCCTTTTTTTTTTTTTTTTTTTTTTTTTNTTTTTTTTTATGGCTTTCCATATTATTTGTTTCTAATGCTGAGGTTACTCCTTGAAACACGTGTACAACATAACAAAATTTACTGTTCTCCATGCAGCTTTGATATTATTTTATTAGTAAAAAAAAACTGAAGTTATCCGCCACACTAATAAGTATTCATGACAAATGAAAAATGTTTAAGATATATCATGACAAGAAAACAATACAAGCAAAGAGAAAAGAAGTCTTAGTTATGCCCAAAAATATCATAAATACCGAACTGGCAGTCAGTTCGAAAACCTATGTCGCTTCAGTGCAGACAAAATCAATAACCTTGAAGACCAAGAATTCTAAACATATAGATACCAAATAACATAAAAGAGTTGAAACACGAAATAGGAGTACACGGGGATACGGGATAAATGTTTTTACCTTTCTTGAAAGAAAAGGGACAACAGGAAACACCTACAATGGCTGAAAATTATAATTACATGCCACAATCTGCTAGGGAACTACACAGGAAAAACACAAATTAGACAAAAGACAAACATAAACAACGATAGGAACTCGGGACAGCCGGACTTGGTACCGGCACTAGCAAAAGCCAGCGGTAGGGTTAAACCGGTTTATGGGTACCCAAACCTCCTCTTTATCTGTCCCGTTTCCCTATAGTTAAGTAAACATACGAATAAAACCCAATGAACATATCATGCCAACGTGAGCCATAATTGCTTTATTGTAAATTCCAATATAATTGTATATTTCTGTACCCAACCTTAGAGCAACCACTCACACGGAATGTGTTTTTATGCTACAATAAAACATTGATTTTCCCATATGCGACAACAGTTACAAATCATGGTCTATAGAATTCACCTAATGAATTTTTACCACAGACAGTTCAGGGCTTTTTCTACCTTTATTAAAATAAGACCCCAACCCCTGCAATTGGAAAATTGCATCGGCGACATCCGATTTTGGGACTTTTTTTAACAAGATCTGCATTATGTACATTTACTCCATATCACTGAAAAGAACTTCATAGAATCATTATATTTTGTTTAAAGAACACAAATCCTGCTCTTCTGTCTGCTTTTTGATTAATGATAAATGATAAAGAAACCTCAGCATTACACGAGGATAGGTCTGATTGACTCCTGAAAGTGTTTCTCAAAAACCAACCCTTGTTCTGTGGAGTTCATACTCCTTACACTTATGTTTTAAGCTTCCATGTTGATTCTTATTTCTTTGTTGCAGCTTTGTCCTGTTATGTACGTTTGTGTTGCCTCCATTTATTCTTTTCCCTTTGTATAGGGTCGTCAAAGAATTGAAGGAAAATTTCCAGGCTTTGATTATGGAACAACAACAACTAGTTGAGATTACAACTACTGGTGGTGCATTAATTTATGGCCATTTACAGCACAATTATGTTATTCATTGGGGCAAGTGATTGTAAATTTCTGTCATGACAAACGTTTTCTTTTTTCTGAAGTAAGCTTAAATACATTTGTGCGGTTATGCGGATGTAAACTTGGATTCTATTCGCTGATTAACCACCTGCTAAATAACCACTTCCGCCCTACACAACAAGACATTCATGATAATGTAGTGTTTCACCTAGACCAAAGTCAATCAAAAGCGTACATACAAGCATTGTACACAAAGACAAAATTCACAAACATGCAGTAAATAGGAAAAATGAAAGGATATGGAGTGAATGTACATGTGACAAAAACGCACACGATACATAGAAAACTCCAGTTTATCAAGGACAGGGCTTTCATTCCTGTCTACATCCTGATGTCGCCTGAAGGTCTTCAACTAGAGGTGAACAATAGTCACCCCCTCAAGTAAGCATGGATAAATAAACATATCGAAATTAAACAAAGTTTACTTTCACGTAATGTAACACTAAAGTCTGTTTCACTTCCTTTGGATAATGGAAATTCTATTCTGCTGACTTTAATATTGTATATTTCGGTACCGGATTTTGCATGGTTGTGTAAAAATATTATACACTTCTGGAACCACTTTTAATTTGATGATTTGATGAATACATGTTGAAAGAAAAAAACACTTTTTAAAAATGTTCCATGCTTTTAAAAGGATGATAGTTTCCGCGCACAATTATCGACTAGATTGGACCATTTTGAAATAGGTATAGGCAGGTATATCTTTAAATCAGATGATACACAAGTCTCACTTTGGCTTCTACCATGTGCTTCGACCCCCTTTTTATTGAAGAAAAACATACCCGTAAATGATATAATTCAACAAAATACTTATACATGTAATTGAAATATGCATGCATTAATTCCAAAAGAAATATTTTAAATAAATTGTTAATGTACTGCAAATTTCTATTCGGTGTTTACAAACAAAAAGTCCGTGGATGACAATTGTTAACCCCGAACGAGTACACCTTGCTATTATTAGGTAGGTCAACTCGGGTCATCTAATTCATCAAGTTACTTGGTCGCCCTTAAAATAGAACAATTCAACACTTAGAAATTTTCACCTGTTTGAAAAAAATGTGAAAATGCACATGACTGCAGACTTTTGTGCATGTCATAAACGGCGAATTCAACGTTTTTCAGTTATGTATGATCATTCTTGATATACATACCAAATATGATAAAGCTGAAATCGTGAGATTTCCATTATCTAAAGGAAGTGAAACCGACTTAAATTTCAGCATGATATTTATATTGAAAAATTAGAATATGAAATACAATTATACTTTGAATAACATGTAAATGATATGCAATATTTTATTTGCATTCATTTTCAAAGGTTTTCGCTCCATGTATTACGAAAACGCCATTACATAAAAATCAACACATCATTCGGCTGTGTATTGTCCAGGTCAATTCGATATAGCGTTTATGTGTAGTATCGTGTAGTTAAATGTAGGTCATTTTGTAATTATCGTTATAAACTAAGGTTCGCATAACCGCATAAAAATGTTATTAAGCATTGAACCAACTAACATGATTATTTAGATAGTGTCGAAAACGGTTGAACGGTGCTGCCTGACGGCCACTTACGGGTCAACAATTTTCGACACTATCTAAATAATCATATTAGTTTGTTCAATGCATGATAACTTATATAAAACGACCTCATTTTTTGTCATTTGTTATAGTAGTTTCTTCGTTTTAACAATTGTATCTACAATTTAGCAGCCGGTCAATGGTCATTGAAGAAATTTTTTGATCATATGAATTTTGAAGTAACCATGCTTGTCGGGCAACCGATGGCAGCAGTTGTAAGAAAATGTTACCAGTTAATCTCATGTTTGTTGACAACCCCGCATCCAAGAACAAGAGAGAAGATACATGGTTGTAGCTTTGCTCAACATTTAGCAACGAATTCCGCTGAAACCGGTGCTTGAGGCCGTCTTGAACTGACTATGAAGTATGGCTCTAGCTCATGTTTTACTTCAAGGTGTAGAAGAACAATAAAAGCGCTTTTCTAAGGCTTGGTTTAATCATGTTTTTGTAAAGACTCTGTTTCATGTGCATTTACCCCGCATCCTTACATTATTAATTGTAAATTTTTTTATCACTTTTATTTTCGAAGTTCCACGAGATCTTGTCCATTATTGTGAATATTTTCAATTCTTTCAGCTAACAATTTCTCCCCAGATGCAATGAGAGCTTGTAATAGACTATTAAGCTTGTTATCAATTTTCTGTCTTTCTAGTGCTGTTTTGAGTAATGTTACACTCTGTCTACATGGCATCGATCTCGACTGAAATTGATCACATATCTTATCATACTGTGCTGACGTCATTCCAAGATTAATTACAAGTTTATATAACGTATTAGGATTGATTAGGTCTGTAACTGCCATGATGCCTGCTTCTGTGAAGAATTCTGAAACAAATAAAGATATATTTCTGACAGGAACGTTGATTATACTATATTAAAATACATAGCTTCGCTTACGTTATTTATCCAACGAATCTCCATTCATATCGATATCTTAATATTATTATGTTATTTAAAACTTAGGAAGTAGCTTCTGGTTATAATGGTAGATTTTCAGTGATATGAGGTTTCGCATGTACATGTACTTATGAGGCCCGTCATGGGTGTCTTGATTACCTGATTACCAGGGTATTTTTTAATGATTATTTAATTACAAGAGCATTTACTTAATGATTATTTGATTATTAGATTGCATTTTTATATATTTTTTATTACTAAGTCAAAACTTTATTGATTACCAAGATAAAAATTTAATGATTATTTCATTACCAAGGCAAAAATTTAATGATTATTTGATTCCTAGGACTTCCCATGAGGACCCTCACTTATTTTCAAAAACATATGATTTTACAAATTTACAACAGAATTATAAAGTGAAGATAACAGAAAACAACTGCAGTGACCGAAATTACAATTACATGCCACAATTCTCAAACTGATGATGCGCTTTTGTAGACATTATTTTTAGCATTTGCCTGATCGTCTGGACAATCAGAAAACCGATCTAATGAACAAAATGTTCACTTTTCAAACTATACAGAGTATTAAATTAACAATTCTTTTATTTTGTTATTCCGATTAGAACTCACTCAGTCATATTAACCGAATACTGGTTTTTGATGGCAAGTATGTAACCTATAGTTTACGAAACTATAGTATTATTTTGCTATTTGAAGAGATGAATAGCAAGTAGTTATTTACAAATATAAATATACAGTTATGTGTATCCTTTCATTTACTTAAAATGACCTATTATGAATTTACCCTTTTCCAATTCTGGTGAAATAAGTTCTTTGTTGTCTCTATTTGTTAAATATCCTTTTTGTTCAGATTTTGTCGAATTATTGGGAAGACACTTTTTGGTACTCCATGGATCATAGAAAATTTCATCAATAATATCATTACCATCTCTGAATGATAAAACTCCATAGATTTCTTCACCAAGTTTAGGATTTAAGTCAACTTGGAATCGAGTAAAATTGTCATCGGCAGCTGGGAAAAAGGTGACGTGGACTTTCTTAATTGAACTGCGCTTCGGAAGTGAAAATTTTCCTTTGATATCGACACTTATTTTCTTTCCTGGCTCAAAAAAGAAATCTTTACTGATCCATTCCGACACCAAATGAAACCCATATTGTTTTCGTAATTTAATTACATGGTCCAACTTCCGTTTTTCAACACATTCCAGTATAATAATAACACTATGCATGGTTTTTTGACACACGAAAAATAAAATTTTGCACCACATCCTCAGTCTAGTCGCCTCCTCATATAAAGTTGCTACACTACACATAGTTATTCGCCGTTTCTTTTTTACTATTGCAATGGCATAGCTGCATAATAAATATGAAAAAAAAACTACACAAATGTACAATTTCAAGAAAATTCTAACCTCCGTTACAAGAAATCATTCTTACTTTTACAGCAACTGATGCCTCTTTTTTGCATTAAGTTGTGCTCTGTAAGGTCATTTTCAGTGTATGCATCAAACAAACACGTGACTTGATTCTTTTTGAAATAATTGTATTCCTTAAACCTCATGTGGTTATTGGTTGTTAGTGTCCCTTCATCTGAATATTTGGTTTTCGACTTGAGACACTTAACCTTTAATTCCTTCATACCACAAAGTATTCAAAAAGTGATACAGTCAATTTCTTTTAATTTTCTTTCCCCGCTTTTTTAGTCTGTTGTGCCTAGTCTTCCACGCTTTTTTTTATTTTATCTTAATTGCACAATTGCACAGACATGAATTTGTCGAAACCCAATATTGCAATGTTGGTCATTTTTTACTTTGTAACTTTATTGATTACTTAAATGATAAATCACTAGATTGCGAAATTTCATTTCCACCAGGGGTTTAAATTTGCACATCTTGATTTGTCACTATACTTAATTGGGAACTGGGAAGTTGTGCGCTGCAGAGGTCTGCCCTGTGTTGATGTGATCATTTTGTCATTCCAGATAAGATACTGAATATGCCGGCTTGCTTTACCAAGTTATTGTTTTTGTCTAATATTTCAGTTCTTTTGTGCCTTTACATAAAATTTCAAAGGAAACACAAAAATCTAATAGACAATAATATAAAAAACAAGCTGTTGAATTATACATCCATTAAATATTGACTACCTTGAAAACGAATCTACAGAGAATAACCCTGTTCCCTGTTGAACATCTGGGACAATATCGGTAACTTCAAAGTTTTTGCCGTTGTTGCACTTTAAAACCCGAGGTTCACAGACCTGATCTGGTTCATATGTATCCGGCAAGTCCAATAGTGGAAGAAGAACTTGAACTGGCTTTTGGAATACGAAATGACTTGATGTCAAGCTAGGGGACACAGCTACAACGGGGTTCTCATCGTCAGCATCGACTTCATATTTCTGGGCTATAAGATCAATGTATATTGGTTGCACCTGCAAGCATGTTTATCAAAATGCTTATTTCAAACTTCAAATTATCTATGATGCATTTTCTAAATCAACGTGTATATTTGTACTGATATCTAAGCACTACACAAACTTCACTTTTCGTTTGAAAATTGTTGATTAAGAATCTTTATTCGGCCTTTTGCCGGATTTATGAAATGAACGAGAAATGAGATCAAACCATTCTAACATGACGTGCTTTAAACGCTATGAGATGTTAAAAAGTGTTATATGTAAAGGCGTCACGTACGTGTTGCTATGCTTATGTCATGTTTTGGTACTATTTGTCGTTTTCATACTAGAAATACGTTGAATGAAGAATACATTTAAATCATTGCACTAAACAAAAGATTAATTGTGCTAAAATAAAAATTTCAGCTTATTTTCTTTTTCATAGAGTTTTATTTGTCATTTTGTGAATTACCGATAAAAGAAATATATGGCATTTTGTTTTTTGTTACGAAATTTATCACGGCGTATATATCAGGCTTACCCTAACGCGCTCACTTGTTACTGGCCATGATAAAATCCGTATCAAAAACAAAATGCCCTATATTCCATATGTATACATCTATCAGCAACTCGCGACAAAGAATCACTTTTGCAGATAATGCCGTACACGAAAGACGATTATACCATTATGCCGGAATGAAAAAAATGCGGCCATGGCCGTAGACGTCACGTTTAAAGAACACAATTTGTATTATGCTGAAATGTTTACAGTTTGGATTGTGTAATGGATACATAGCTGAAAAATATCGGTATATAAATGACTTAAAATAAGCTATTGAAAAAAATCAGTAACTTCATGATTTGCAGCATTTATATATAAATAAAGCACATTCTACAGTACCTGTATATTCAACTCTACATTTTGGGTAACAGCATTTGGAGGAAACTGGATTTTAAGTCGCCTGTCACCTTCAGATATAAATTCTCCGCCTTGTGTAGATACCACGTGATGTGTTTCTAGAGGAGTACATATAACAAACAGAGAATCCATCTGTCTAACGTTTAACTCAACAAAACCGTCCTGAAACAGGCAAAACAAATTTTGAAGTTTTATAAACCAGGAATGAGATTTAGTTCAGATCAAAAAAATACTCTAATGTGTTCAATTTTCAGTACAGCGAGAATTTTCTTAAATGACAAATTTAAATTCTTTCAATTGAAAATGATATAATTTTATTTGTCAATAACTGTGTGTGTTGTCCAAGTTAGACTGGTGAAACCAAGTTTAAAAGTTTCACACAAGACGACTTGTACGACTAAACTTAGTCCTCTTTTAATATTAACGTATTTTTGATAATCAGAATTACAACAACATACCAAAGTAGAAAAATGTGAACAAAGCTCACCTATACCACCCCCTTAAAAAGATCAAACAAAATTTTAAATAAATGATGCACAAGGGCAATGTTTACTTAACATTCTGTGAGAGTTTCAATGAATTTCATCGAGTGGTCTAGGAGGAGTTTTCGCCACAAATTAAGTACCCTTATATGGCGGACGGAAGAACGAATGAACGGACGGAAAGACACTATGGTCACTATATACCGCTAAAGCAGGGGTATTACAAGGCAATGGAGAATCTTAATAGCTTAAAATGGTACTCCTTGGGTAAAATGAACTCAGTCAACCAATCACTAACAAGCTAGAAGCAGGGACTGATCAGAAAGTCAATGATCCCTGTAAAGTCAATGATCCCTGTATGCAACACAATTCGCCCTTCTGTCTCTTAGTCGTCCCACCTTTTATTGACAATTCAAGCAAAAGTCGTATGAAAACTCGCCTCATTACAAAAAAAAGATACCGACTTCCTTCCTCTGGCTCCGGCCAATGAAGCCCTTAAAGGTGGTTTGCAAAGAAATTGCAGAATTAAGAGAAGTTTAATACCAAAGAACTCTTCCAGAGAGGAAAATGGTTGGAAATTCGATGCTCGTGGTGTGACATCACCGGAATTGTATAAAAACACATCGATACAGAGATTTCACTGGAAATAACAAATTACAAAATACCGAGGTAACTGTGAATATAGGTTCTGCATATGCGCATTTTGACAACTTATGTCTCATCAGCGCAGATTAAATCAAAACATTTGGAAATCCGTGAACCGAAACATGTGTAAAGGCTAATAGAAAACAAATTACCAGTAGGATCTAAATAGGAAAACCAAAATCAGATAAGGACAGAGCTATGCAAGGGGGAGATACTGCTTTTCTTAAATTTAGATATTGCAAATTTTCAAATATTAAATCGTTTTTCGGGCCAGCGCCGAAGTACTGGCTACTGGGTTGGTGTATACCCTCGGGGACTAACAGTCCACCAACAGTGGAATCAGCCAAGTGGTAACAAATAACAAAATACCGAGTTAGGTTCTGCATACAAGGAGAAAATTAATCGACGAGATCATACACGCAAAGTATGAAACTCACTTCAGCAACGACAGGGCACTCATCTTTGCATAATAAAATCATGAGATGTTGGCACAGTAGTAGGTGGTCAGAATAACAATTTGATTTTACAAAAAAAAATAAAAATGTCAAACATTGAAAATATAATAGTGAAACCATATTCGAAATTCTTAGAATACATAGATCTTTTGATATACATTGACGATGAAGTTCGTTTGAAATCCAAGCTTTATCACAAACGTGACGGTTTTAACTTGCCAGTTGTGAACTTTCCCTTTCTGAGCAGCAATATACCTACCTCTCTAGCCTATTTCACAGTTGATTCGTTACTGTCGAGCATGTAGTTTACACAGGGATTTTTTAAATAGAGCAAAAGTACTGTCCCAAAAGCTGATTATTCAGCCTTTGTTACTTTCATCCCTTCAGAAATTCCATGACTGTCATCACGAAATCATTGAAAGATATGACGTGTCTGTGTCCCAAATGAAAACGGACATTTCACGTCTTCACGGATTTGACATAACCGGTTTTGACTCAACCCTGGGTTGCTTCATTGATAGTGTGACGGGTGCCGCTTAGCGATGCATGACATGCTTACCCTTCTGGAGCACCCGATGTCACTCCCAGTTTTGACTGGAGTTCGCACTATGAGTGCTTCAGTTCTTAAAGTCGTCTTTTTGTTTCCGTGCCTTGTGGCTGTCTCACGTCCTTGTTTTGTCTTAATTTTTCTCTGTTGCCATTTTTGTCATGTGTTTGGACTTTGATTTTTTAAATCATCACTTCCCTTGTTCCTTCGGTATTCTACTGCAGTTGTCTCTCAAGCACAAGTGCATTATAACTGAAATGTGTAAAGAAGTGTGCACATAATAAGGTGTACTTACATTGTATACCCCAGTTATAAATGTCCACAAGTTACTGAATCTAACAACTCCTTTAAATCTTAAGAATTTCCGAATATCTTCGTCCATTTCCTCTACTTTCACTTTGACAGTAGCGTAATACGTATCCTTTTCAGTGATATTTAGTGGTAAATTATCATTGTGCTCCTTGATTTGGTACACGTCACTCAGAAATTGACATCCCTCTGGAAATACAACTTCCTGTAACATGTCGGCACGGTCTTCTGAACTCCATGGAACAGATATAAATGTCTTGTGTTCTGGAAGAGACTTTCGTGGTTCATAAACATAAAGCAGGATTCCATTTCCGGTGTCTATTATTCTGCAACATAAATTTTAATGGATTGATTGATATATAAGTTGGAGTTTAAATTCCATTGAGCAGTATTTCAGCAAATCCAGGACGAGAACAAGAAAATTAATTCATCTTTCACATTTTGTCAAAAAAAATAACTAAGTTAATAGAATGTGGACAAAGAGTTTTGATTGCCACTATAAAGGGGAATCGGGTATGCACAGGAAATGTGAATAAACAATGACAGGATATGGAGTAAATGAAAATTAGACAATTCTCTACAAAAAATGGAAAAACCAGGCAATGGAGGAACGATTTTATTATTGTTCTTCATCTTGAAATCTACTTGAGGTATTCAATTATGAGCTTTGCTTATACCTCGTAGTAAGTTCAAGACGACCCCCTAGCACCGGTTTGAGTGGAATTCTTTGCTAGATTTCGAGCAAAGTGACATCTCATGCATTAATGCTTGATCGTCAACAAACATAAAATTAAACTGGCAAAGCATTCTTACAACTACTGTCTTCCGTTGCCGGAAAGTCGAAAAACAAATAAGGGGTCTTTATACTACGTGGGCGTGGTATTTTTCCCATCCAGTTTTTCACAATGGTTCTTGGATATAGGCTCTCCTTATTATGACCTGGCTATAATATTCCACATGGACAGGACAGTCCCTCTCCACCACTCAGGACCGCTAGCCTTGTAGAAGTGTCCCGAAAAAACCGATGCCTAGTATAAAAAATGAACCTAGGATGGCACTTCAGTAAAATATGTTTACGTGTATGTAAAGAATGCAGAAACTCAAAAATAAAACAATGTGGAAGTCAGAGAAGAGGCATATGATGTCTCCCTACAGCGACGGAAATTTATACCTACCACGGAGTATCTCCCACTTGCATAGCTCTATTCTTAGCTTATTTAGACTTTCAGTTAGGGACCGACCATTTAACCTGAAGGGGGGGGGGGGGG
>MJUU01025076.1:131889-151287 GCA_002080025.1 Modiolus philippinarum
CCCCCCCCTTCAAGTTAAATGGTCGGTCCCTTATATCTATTGGTTTTGAAAAACTTTCGGTCCGAACTTTGATTCAAGATTTTTTCTTTACTTAATCTGGGATGATCATTTCTTTTAACTGTCTAAGACCTTTTAATTGCAACTGCTGTTGCGTTGCTACCGGACAATACCGCAAAGAAAGGAGATATGGCTAGCCATAAAATCGGTATAATCCATAATTTCCTTTGAAATGCCTGTACCATGTCAGGACCATTGTGGTCGAAAATTTTACTGGTGGTTTCTTCCTCATTTGAAATAAACATATTTTATTGCAAAAAAGCAAAGGGATCGGGCACAAGTTCTAACAACATTATTTAAAGCCCTCTCCCTACAATTTACAACATAACAAATAAACAATATAGCAGCAATATAGATACAATATACATTAAGAAATGTTGATAAGAATAGAAAAAGTAACAAAAGATAATTACTAAATATCAGAAACACAAAACATAATTATCATAAATAACTAAATACCAAAGTTACTGTGAATTTATTTTCTGCATATGCGCATTTCGACAACTTATGTCTCTTCAGTGCTGATAAAATCTAAAGGTTTGGAAGACCATAAACTCAAAGATGATTAAAAACTGATGGAGAACAAAAAACCAATATGATCTTAATGTAAAGCCAAACTTCAGCCAAGGACAGAGCTTTGCATGAGGGAGATACTCCAAATTAGTATCACAATGTCAGTACATTTTTGATTTGATTAAATAATAATATCAAACGATAACAATAACAATATTGGTTTCATGGACTTCGGCTCTTTACCGCTTTCTTCGGTGTCCTTGTTATTATCCCCGTTTGCTCTCTATCATATTTTACAAAGTTTGGGTTTTGTAACCTTCCAAATGATTTGATTTGATCTGTACTGAATAGACATAAGTTGTCGAAATTGCCATTTGCAGAAACTAAATTTACAGTAAGGCCAAGACAAGTTAATTTGTGTAAGGCGTCAGCGCGCGCATTGAAAATGTGTGATTTTATAACAAAACAAACAAGGGATGTTTTTTTTTTCATTTTACGATTAAAAGGATATTATTTTAATCGTCGTTTAAGAAGACCACAAATATATATTACTATTATAATAATAAAACTTGTTAAAAGGACTTACATAAACTGAAATGGTAAAAAACCATCAATGATGAAAAAATATCTTGACTGGAATCAGCTGAATTCTGAAAACTGACTTTTAATGAACATTGGTCAAATCAAAATGTGTTATTTAAAAAAAAATTCTTTGTTTTTGTTTGTTTGCCCTATACCCTCCTACATTTCAAAAATAAAGTTGACGCCAAACAGAGAATTAAATTGGTTTGGCCTAACTTCGTTTTGTTTTTTGTTGTTTCTTATTACAAAATTATAAAAGATGCCCCCCCCCCCTATTTTAGTTGTGATCTCCTCGTAATTCTTACCGATAACTTTCATCTTCGTCAACTTGCTTTTTCTTCCTGTGTCTATCGGTCGTTGGTCTTAAAATGAAAATTGGAGAATATATATTATGTTGACTTTGTCATGTCTGCTGTTAGTTGACATGTTAGGAATTCTTAGTTCTGGAAGGATTTCGAGAATACGAGGAATTGGGTCCAGAATCAATGGCCAACTAATAATGACAATTCATCATCAGTTTGAATTCAATACTATTATTGGAAATACTGATGAACGGATCACACATATTGAATGAAGTATATTATTTGAAGTTTAAAGAAAATTAGCAATTAAGGAATAAATACATGTATATTTATACATAGCCTTTTCAGCACGGTTATCATTCCGAGACTCCCATTAAAGCCCGAGACGTCAGCCGAGGGCTAATACGGGTCGAGGAACGATGGAAGTTCTGATATTGAAATGGTCATGTCTTAAGCTGTTTATTATATACTTATCATCATATCCGGGATGAAATAATAATATCACCGGACTGATATGGCGTTTTCAGAAATGGCCATATCGGACTAGGTATGTCGATATGGACTGTTAACTTCCGGCTATTTTACATATCATGCAAAACGGGACATTCCATTTCTAAGTAAGTTATAAATTTGTATTTTTTATATCTTTCGAACTCTTATAAACGATGTAAGGATAAATATGTGGCACGCAGTTTTTACCAAAAATTGGGTAAACTAAGTTTAGTTCAGGGATCTGGTTTTCCAGAGAAATCAAAAATCACCTTTGGCAGTTGAGTTTTCCAACATTACATGTATTTTAACCTTGCCTTCGTAGAAGTTTTCTTTTGAAATATTTCTTTTACCTAGTGAAAACCCTGAAAAAATATGTTAAGCTATCGGCAGGTTTTATTTTGGGTGACGAAGTTTCAAACTTGCTTTATTTTACTTTTTTTATTTTATTTTTTATTTATTTATTTATTTATTTATTTATTTTTGCAGGAACTATGATTTCAACTTATTATATGTTCATAATTATGGTTACTTGTAACTTTCCATCGGGTAAAACGATTTAGTTTTTAAATATACTTAAATTAAGATTCCTCTTTAAGTATTGCATTCATTGAGATTAAGATTATTAATTCAAATAAATATTTTTTTTTAATTCCTGATCTATCTTTAATACATTTTATTTTAAATATAAATAACATACAACACGAGTTATTTAACCATGAACAAAAGTCGATATATATATCTTGGTGTTTTGATCTTTATTTTGTAGAACATTGCTCGTTTGATGATAAAACCTGCTCGAGTGACGTTTTAATCTCAGAGAAAAGCAGAATTTCTTCTCTGTACTCAATAACTGTCATAACTGCATTATTTCAAAAATGGTTCGTTTTCACATTTTTTTTGTTAATTTTGGGTTGATTTGCCACACTACTATAACTCTGTCACGTGCCAAGTACAAGAAACATAGTTTCCACTAAATCATTACAGGTTTGTATAAAGCCATTAGGATGGAAGTTAATTTTCATTTATAATTATTTCTCATTTTAAAAGTGAAATTGACCTTTTAGAAAATAACAGATTACCTTTTGTCGTCTTGACTTTTTTCACAGTACTTATTTCTGTCGGCATTTAGGCGATTTACTCTTCCGTTCATATGCATGGTTTATTCAGATGCTTGATACACAGGAGAAAAATGGCTGATCCACGGTATAAAATCCTTTTGTGGAGTATTAATGGTCCACAACAAGAAACTGCAATCCAAAAATGCTTCTGTACGTAGAATTCCTCTACTCCACAACTTTAAGCCCTTCCGTTGAGTATGCCTGCTCCACAGTTCAAAAGTCCTAGGGGTATGTCTGGTCCACAACTCAAAAGTTCATCCTTGGAAGCCTCAACTCTCCATCTAGTGTACATGGTTCACAGCCAAAAATCTTTCTGTGGAGTATGCTCGATTCAAAGCCTGAGAGGCCTTCCGTGAAGTCAGAATATTTGAATCGTTCCAAAAGGCGTTGTTATTAACGGCGAGCAAGGCAGTGTCAAATTAACACTACTACAGTGACACAAATTTAGGTTTAAACGGCTGGCATTAAATCTTTTAAACCTATAATCTTAATCTTAATCAAGTTATTGTGTTATTTTAAAATAAAATCCACTATACTAGTAGAAATTTATTTTATATGAACATCAGAAAAAGCGTACTACTTGCTTTATGGAGCCAAGCTTCTAAAATATTTAAATATAGTTTCTGCAACGAGAACTATGTTGATTATGAAATTTCTCACATCGAGTTAAATAAATTTTGCAAATGTTTGAAAACGAGACTTGCCGAGTTTTTAAACATTTGAAAATTTATTTAACAAGATGTGAGAAATTTAATAATTAACGTGTTTAAGTTGTAGAAAATGTTTCTCTTACGCCGAGGATTATGTTCCGAATAGATTTGGCGGGGAATTCCACGCGAGTTGTTTTCTCACTAGAGACGAGAAATATTCTTATCACATTGGTCAGACGTTGGTCAAATTTATTAGAAATTAGAGAAACGTTATTCTCTAACGATATGTCAAGTTTAAACCGGTTTTGACCCGTTAGATAAATTTTCATATTCAACGTATGTTGAATAAAGAACCGAGCAATTTCCCGCCAAATCTATTCGGAATACAATTCTCGGTGTTTATCTTTCATCATTAGAGAAAAAGATTACACCACATTATCCCGATTATTACAATATTTTATCCACCCTCGATAGTTAAATTAAAAAATTTTAATATGCTTGACAAACCTCGCAAATAAATTTTTAAAATTTAACTATCGAGAGTGGTTAAAAATGGCAATGAACGGGATCTTGTGGTGTAATCTATATTTAATTCTTCGTGAATCTTTATATATTTCCGAAGGTTGAGAGAAAACAATCCGATTTTTGTCAATACAAATTTGAAAATGATGCAACATCAACAACTTGTATTGAAAGTGAACGAATACAAAAGTCCGGCACAGTTTTGCTTTTAGTATAATGGTCTTGGTACATAACATTTATTCCTGTCCATATCTTAATGTTAGGGGCAAAAAGAGTTTCTTGTTTTAAGTCATTCTTTATTTTTTTATTTATCATTATTATTATTATTATTTTTTTTTTTTTTGTGAAAATGTAATTTTTTGAGAAATTGAAATTGAGAAATCAAAATCTACCATATTATAGAATTTTCTAAACATACAAAAACATTGTGTACAAATTTCTACATGTTCTGACAAATATTTGAAAAGATATTTTAGTTTGAACTTTTAGGTACAAAGAAATGCACTATTGTGCTATTCTATTGAAGTTCAGTATACATTTTAATACATGCGGGAAGGTATTGGAAGAATTTGAAATTGGACTAGGGCTAAACTGATTCCTTTTTATTCATTTTTGTTTCGCACTCCAACTAACATATCTTATCACGTATAATGCAGATCGAGTGCACCCTTTTTGTGGTTTACAAAGATCAGCGCCAACTCATAACAATTAAATAAATAAATAAATAAATGCTTAAGAATTGAATGCAATATTTTGTAGTTTTATTGGAGTGTAAAAGCGTGGACCATAGCGCTTCATGTGAAAAATGTGTTACTGATCACGCTTTTACACGACAATAAAACTACAAGATATTGCATGCAATACTTGTAATTACACTTCCTTAATGGAATGAAAGTGTCCACGCAAGATATCTTTATGAAATTCATGACTGATGCACCATTTCCTAGTTTAAAAGACTCCGCCGTCTTTGTTTACTTTTGTAATTGTTAAGGAGTCGTGTACTGACTGATAAAACACAGTTACGGAAATGATCGGAAGTACTCGTAACCAATCAAATACGAAGATTTCCATACGAAGCAGAATGAATGTAATTATATAGATTCGAAAGATGGCGTAACAAAATTATCATTCTATGTAATTTTTCATCCTGTCATCCCTAAAAAGCTTTAAAAACGCTCTTTCATATTAGATATACAAATACTTTCTCGTTAAGTGTGCATAAAAATTTCTCATACAATTTTCCATAATCTGACTACCAATTCCTTTTAACAGTTATGTCAATATTTATAAGTATGAAGATAAGCCCATGTTTATTTACTTCATAAACTCTTAGTATATTGGTCAAATAAATCGTTTTCCAGTAATACTCTAAATCTGTAATTATTTATTTAGAAATTTTGAAATCAGCTTTTCGATTCTGATATATGAAATTACAAAGTTATATTAACGACAAATTATGATTTTCACTCAATGATATAGAAATGTTTTCGTAGTCAAGTGATTTTGGCTGAAAGTTTGTTTATTAACCAGCGCAAACTCAATTTTAGATTAAAAACTGACTGAAGATTCGGGTTCGACAAAACTGTTAAAGTTTGTTCATTGCAAGTTTTCACTCTATTTTACTTGTCAGAAGGATACTTATTCTTGTGCTTTGTAGGAAAATTGATACTGGTTATTGTTGTTATATTGAAAACTTTTGATATCATCTTTATTTTAGTTTGTGTTTTTTTCCTTCGTGGCTGCTCACTATGAAAGGAAACTGTTGTAATATAGTTAATTTTTATCTGTTTTGTGTAATCTTGGCCGTTCTTATTTGGCATGGAGCCACATTAATAAGAACAGAAACTTTCCAAGTTTATCACTTGGACAGTGTTAAACTCACTTTAGTGAGCGATTTCGAAAACAAAATAGGATGCTCAGTTATTGAGTGTGTGGCCACCTGCGCTCGACATGGTTTTTGTCCTTACGTCAGCTACAATTACAATACAAGTGAATGTCGGATACCAGTGAGTAATAAGTCAAAACCGGGGATGTCGAATTCACCGGACACTAAAATGATAAAGAAATTATAAGCTTTGATGTTACCTAAGTATTAAATGTATTCCAGAAGACAAAACAGGATCAGAGCTAAAGTTTTCATAAATGCAGACAACTTATCTTTTTATTTCCGGATTTAATTCACTTTCGGAGGACATGTGCAACCTATTAGCATATCAAAATGAGAATAAAAATATACGGAGGAAGCATGATCAAAACAAATGTGTACATATCTTTGCTCTGTCAAAAGATGCCAATTTTGCAGTTATTTCCAAACTCTTGTAGATTGCCATGTACTTGATACGGAATCGTTAAGAGCCAACAAGCACTTACTGATACTAGGTTTTCGATCCATTGAACATCTAGGTTTATGTTCATTAATATCCTATGACTACATACATCCTCTTTTTTTCAATCGACGGGGACATACTTTATTTGAAATTTACGGTTTAGATGAGTTTCTCTGTATCTGTTGATACAAGACTAAGCGTGAAAACATCAAAATGTCCATGTTTGCAATTTGCTTTTGTTTTTGTTTTTGTTTTTGTTTTTGTTTTTGTTTTTTTGTTTTTGTTTTGTTTTTTTTTGTTTTGTAAAGGTACTTTAAGTTCTGAATAGAGTACAAACTAGACGGTGTACTGGAATATTGATAACATGTCCATGGTCATGTACATGTACAAATTCAAGGTATCCTGAAGAGTTAAAGTCTGCCAGTCACATTTTGAGCATCGTATTTGGTACTATACTAGATTAAAGTGACATTGATATGTTAACACCTTTACCTACAATTCTCTTCAACTTTGGAACCGACATTCACGACAATATTGATGCGTTTAACTCTATCATTTGTTGTCTACCGTAATATTTTTGTTGCTAACGTTTAAAAAAAATGTCATTTGTAGGAGGACTGAAGTTATTTTTACTTTTACTTCTAAAGCATGTCATTCGTATATGTTTCTCACTTGTTTTATTGATTATTTGGTCTACTTTCAAATTTGATTGTACCTTATTACTATTATCGAGTATTACACTAGTGGCTAATCATACAAGAACATGTGCGTGTAAATGTCATAACCCGATAAAAACATGCATGAGTTGATAGGTAATCACATGCATGAGTTGATAGGTAATCACATGCATGAGTTGATAGGAAATCATTTTATATCATTGTTTAAGACCAGTTCTCTGCAACAACCAAAAAAGCTACAATAGGCCATGGCACGCATGGTACCAGATTTTGCCTAAACTTTATATATAGCACCAAGCTAGGCGTTCTTTATTGTACAGGGTATAATCATCAAACTATGATGAAGCTGCATCTTAGACCGTGTTCACATAAGAGCTATACGCGATCGATCCAAATATTGTTAGTGTGAACAGGGTCTTAGGCTAATTGACAGCCTCTACGAAAATTAGTTTCTTTGACCTTTATTTTCTGCTTGATTGGCTTATAGTTAAACTTATCTCAGTCACTGTATGTGTTAGGATCATCTAACCTTATGTATGCATGCACCTCTGAGGGTCAGCATCCATGTCAAATAAGGTTGCGCATATGCAGAAAATAAATTCACAGTAACTTCGGTATTTAGTTATCAGATCTACACATTCCTCTTTATTGACTTACATTCACGATAACGTCTGAGCGCAGATTTCAGTCACTGTACGTGATTTGATCATCTAATCTTATGAATGTATGCATCTCTGGTGCCAGGTCAGCATCCAGGCATAATAAGTTCACTATGACCAACATTATTCGCCTGACTGACTTACGTTTAAGTTTTCATTAGAGTTCAGATCTCAAACACCGTAGATAGTAGGATCATCAACCTTATGTAAGCATGCATCTGGGATTCTTAGTTAGCATCCAGGCAAAATTAAGTCACTTTGATCTACATTCTCCGCTTGATAGACTTATTTTCAAGTTCACGACCGAGTTTAGATCTCAGTCACTGTACATGATAGGATCATCTTACCTTGTAAATGCATAGGTCAGCATCCAGGCAAATTACATTACTGATACTTACATATCTGACTAAAATTCAATTAATAATGAAAGGATATGGTGGTAAATGCACATGAGACAAAGTCTCTACAAATACATGATTAAACCAAGCAATGGAACAACGCTTTTATTTTTGTTCTTAATCTTGAAGTCAACATGAGGCCTTCAACAATGGGCTATGTTTACCCACGAGTTCAGATCTCCGTCTCTGCACATGGTAAGATCAGCTAACATTGTCAACAATTGAAATTTATTTTATTTTTTTAAATAGCATTTATAAAGTTATGTTTATAAAGAGTTGATTCAAGTTGAATTTCAAGTTTCAGATTACTTTCATCTTCGCGAGCCATTGGTTACAATTCGCTCCTATCCGGGAAAGAAGCGGATTGTTACCCTTATGCGATTTGGTGGNGGGGGGGGGGTAACATCCGAGATTAGTGCTACAAAGTGGTTTGGGTAAATATGTTGTGTGTACTAAAAGACAAGGATAAATAAGTATCCATATAAACCGCTGTTATTGGGTGGAATCCCTATTTTGAAAAAAAAAATCCTTGGTTTTTATTTAGTTTTTGAATAAATATGGCAAACGAATTCTGGAATCTTTTGGGAGGGACGTACGATATGGATCCGTGACATTTTAATGCATTCTGCTAGATCTCGATCTAAGATTAGACAGTTCACACTGTATATTCAGGTTATTAAACAAGTGATGATGTAACAAGTACAACTTGAGTTTTTAAAACTTACCTACATTAATGTCGAAAGATGAAATGCTATTATTTACGGTCAGTTTTCTTATTGACTGATTATGCAAACAAAAATAAAGTAACATACAAAAGTAACGAGAATTTTATTTTGAGAAAGAATCCCGACTGATGGCCACAAATTTTAACCATGTTAACTGTCTGCATCGATTTTTCTAAACATTCGGAAGTCTTTACCAAGAAGATTTCTTTTGCAAGATATTTCGGTTTATCTAAACTACAATGTATTTAAAAACGAGAGAAAAACCTAAGCCAAAATGTGAATTAGGACCTCCGTTATTAATAAAACATACATTTGTACACATGTACAAAATTTTATGTAATCTACACCGACAGCTCAATTATTTCAAATTCAATCAAATCGTACAGGAATGATGTATGGAAGGTTGTTTTCAAAGATTGCTCATTTCATATTGTTCTGACAAAAACATGGCCACCAGCGTGGAGCTTATATTTAACATTGGACCCTATGGGAAAGACATCATTTCTTCAACTACTTTGAAACCATTGAAGTAAATTCAACCAAACTTTACACGAATACTGTGTGGAAGGTCTTTTTCAGAGATTGCTCATTTAATTCAGATCCTACAAAAGAACATGGCAGCCAGTACAGTACTAATATTAAACATTGGACCCTATGAAAAAAAGCGTCATTTTCATCTTCTCCTCTGAAGTCATTGGAGCAAATTCAACCAAACTTTAAAGGAATGATGTATGGAAGGTCCTTTACAAAGATTGGTCATTTTATTTTTATCCGACAAGAAACATGGCCGCCATTGCGGAACTTATGTTTAACATTGGACCCTATGGGAAAACATTATCTGATCAACTCGTCTAAAACTATTGAAGCAATTCGATCAAACTTTACAGGAATAATGCATTGAAAGTCCTCTACAAAGATTGTTCATTTTGTTTAGATGCAACAAAAACATAGCTGCTAGGGCAACACTTATATTTAACATTGGAACCTATGGGATATACATCATTATCATCGTCTGCTCTAAAAGTATTGAAGCAAATTCAATTAAACTGTAATGTACTGACATAGGGAAGGGTCTCTACAGAAACTGCTTACTTCTTTCTGATTGGACAAAAAAGCATCGCTGTCAACATTGGACATTATGGGAAAATATTATTTTCAACATCTGCTCAAAACCAATCGAAGCAAATTTAACTTTACTGTATTAGAATGACAAAGCGTAGATCCTTTACAAAAATTGCTTTAAATTTTGTCATTTCAATTCGACAAAAAACATGGCCATCAGCACAGTACATAGAAAAAATCTGCTATTAAGCATTTTTTTTTAGGTGAGCGATACATACTCAGTTTTTTTAGCCCCTAGTAAACAAACCCAAATAAACACAAAGAAAGATTCTTAGAGCGAACTTAAATTTTCAATTCAATCCTAATAATTTTATACAGCAGGCGAAACAAATACACGCAGCTACAACTATTCAAGTTAAGACATTGAAGACAAAGTAGTTATCATTCTTTAATGGAAGTTAAATATTAATAGCATTTGAAGGAATTATTGCATGAAGAACACATCGACAAACGAATATCGAAGCAAAAAAAATGCATCAGTGTTTCCCGTAATTAAAAACAAGTTACCTAATTAAAAGTGTAATCATAAAACCCTTGCATGTCAACTCTGAAATACGCACAAGTACCGCCTACTCGTTAAAGATAAGCCAATGAATTTGCGCTGAAACTTCCCTAGGGAACATAAGTTTGGAGTTCATTGTAAATGATACCTGCTACTAAGTGAAGATAATTTTGATTTTCGTTGTTTTGTGCTCTTAGTTTTGAGATGTCGATGAATTATTTACAACACCTATCAAGGAAATAAATTTATATTCTATGCAACTAAGTAACAGATGATGCACTGCACCTTACATTTTGTTTCAATAAGACATAAAGAGAGATACGAGGTCAACGACTTTGTTATGTTGTTAAACTTATTTTGACCATAAATTGACGAATCATGATTTTTAAATACAATATTTTCCATTGATATTATTGAAATATTTCAGCTTCTCATATATTTAGTTTAAATACGATGAAAATTTTACCCCTCAATAAAACCAGATGATTTCAACAAAAATTGAAGAAGCGGGCAGATATGACATCGTTATCAACTGCTTCCGGTAAATATCGCATGCCTTTCCATCACTACTCGGAAGCTTTATCACTTGCAAGTTCGTGTATTTCCGTAAAAACGGTAAGCATTAACACAATATTGTCATATCACATAAAGTTTAATAACAAAATACTCATACTGCATTTTATAAAGTAAGTGATAACCGAACCGTCAGTCAAAACAACGAACAATTCATGGACAAAGGCAACATCGGAAACACTAAGAAACAAGGATACCACTTGAGTACGGGACAAAAAAGAAAAATGAAGACACACATACAGATGAACAACACGGACCCAATAAAAACCATGGGCGAGATCAGGTGTACCCGCCGTGATGAACATGTAAACTCCGGCAGTAAAGTCAAATCCGATAGAGGAAAAACAAACTTTAGTATTGGGGCATTAATATCATATCGAATGGAGAAAATGTGCCTTTTTTATATGTTGTACGTTAAATTACAGCAAGCTTCAGTATTGCAGGCATGGATATATATTATATCTAATGTAGAAAATGTGGCTTTTCTTCTATGGTGTAGGTTAAATTACAGAAAGTTTCAATATTGCAATCATTGATATACTATCGAATGGAGATATGTGGCTTTTCTTATATGTTTTAGGTTAAATTACGGCAAGTTACAGTGTAACGGACATCGATATAATATGAAATGGCGAAAATGTGCATTTTCTTATATGATTTAGGTTTAATTACAGAAAGTTTCAGTATTGTGGGCATCAATATAATAGCGAATGGAGAAAATGTGCATTTTTTTATATGTTTTAGGTTAAATTGCAGCAAGTGTCAGTATTGCAGGCATTGAATTAATATCGAATGGACAAAATGTGCCTATTTTATTAGGTTTAGGTTAAATTACAATAAATTTCAGCATTGCTACTATATTAAATGGAGAAAATATACATTTTCCTATATACATGCTGGGACTACACACTACACGATTAGGTATTTTCTGTATTATTCACCGTGCAAATCGTGTGTGCTAAACGTTTGAATCTTGTGCGCTCATCGTGGTGTGTGTGGTGGGAAATGTTGACCGTTTCCATCGCTGAAGAATCCCGACTGCTCTGGCCAGTCATACCGTCTCATCAGAGACATATAATTATATTTAATTATATGTCTCTGGTCTCGTATTCGGAGATTGTAACAAAAAAATCAATGAAGATAAATTTAATTGATCATGAAGTAAATCAAGTATATTTCATTCAAAGTCGGTAAAAGTAAAACAATACAAGAACTGTAAACACTCTAAATTTAATGACATAAAAGTAGTCAGGGCTCTATGACAGGTTAGAGTGGTCAAGGCTATGACCAGAACAGGTCAAAGCAGTCAGGGTTCTACGACCAGAACATGTCAGAGCAGTCAGGATTCTTTGACCAGAACAAGTTAGAGTAGTCAGGGCTCTAGAACAGTTCTAAAGATAACTTAGAGTAGTTTTTATGACTGCTCTATGACTGGTCTAAGTTAACTTGAAAACAGTCCTTAGTTAACTTAGTGGAGCTTTTATGAATGGTTCAAATTAACTTGACGAGAGGTTATGTCTGCACCCTACTGTATCTTAAATTTCATAAAGTATATGAGATGTGTTTATAAGATATCTGATAAAGTTTATAACATATCTTACTATGAGGCAAGAGTGTTTGCACTTTGTTAAAGGCCTCATGGTGACTTAAAGATGAAGAACAACAATGAAAGCGTTGTTCCATTTGCTTAACCATGTTATTATAATGATTTTGTCCCATGAACATTTACTCCATATCCCTTTATTTGTTCAGAAATTGTATAAGCGACATTTTGGGACATAATGTTTATTCCTACGTGCAAAAATACATTTTGTCTGTAAGTTATGGTTTTCTGCTAGAAACTAAAATATTCCTTTTGATAAATTCTGTGTATTGTATTATATTAATCAAGGATGATGTCACATTGAGTAGCCGATGAAATGCTGGTGTAAAACTACACACAAATCTCTCCTCTTCTAAAATAAACAAAAAATAAATATTTTTCAAATTTCAAATCTGGACTGGGTTGCACAAACGTCAATTTAAGTTAATTGACTTTTAAACTTTATGTGTAAATTAATTTGGTTGAATTTGTAAAGGATTTAATTTACAATTAAAAGTTAAACGTCAATTAACTTTAATTGACGTTTGTGCAACCCTGTCCTGATTTTAGCAACTGATAATTTAGGATATAATTTTCAATTTGTACTACAAGACTGTCTATACCGATCTTAAACTTATCATTTTTTAAAATTGATATAATTAAACCAATCCAGAAAAAAGTTATACTGCAATCCATTTGCAAACTATTAAACACCAGGATATCCTCTTCAGTTTTATCCTATTTTTACATTTTTATAAGACTTTAGTCTAATCTATTTATCTTTGATTATCTATTATATGATTTAATCTTTTAAATAGGTTTTGTTTTATTTGTTCAAAGCAAAACATTAAAAATGACTGTTTAACCTATACATTTGTAATAATATCAACAGTTCAAGACAAAATATAGCTGTAATACTGCCATAGGTGTTGAACACTAACCAATCATTTTTACAATGAATTCCTACTGGGGATATCTTCCAATATCGGCATATATAAGCACATTCGCAGCAAAAGGGTTAAGAGTAATAATAATTTACATAATTTCTTATAAATGGGAGTAATAAAATAAATACCAAACAGATTTGTCAAGAATCGCAATCCATCAGACAAAAAGACAAGCAGGTGAAAACCAATGGAAAAATTGTCGACCGCAATTATACAGGTATTTCAAAAGAAAGGGGGGTTTAAACCGGGGTTATTGGGCGCCAAACCCACTCTTGAATTGCGGTAGTGTTTGGTAGCAACCAGGGGTGGGGTCAATTACATTGACAAAAAATTAAATTACAATTACTTTCCCAGAATACTCAATTAAATTACAATTACAATTACAAGGATTTTTTAATGTAATTAATTAAATTACAATTTCTTTGCAAATGTAATTAATTAAATTACAAATTAAATTTGAAGCCAGCATTTTTAAAGAGTTATTTATCATGCTAACAAATGAAAATTATGTGTAAGAGCCATAAAAGAAAGCATACATACTTATTATTGCAAAATTAACAAGCAACCACAAAAATGATGTGATTACTGATAAACTGTATATACATGTACGTCAAATGTTCAAATGTATTATCCTCTAGTCTAAACCTATCAGACCCAAAAGTTTATCAATTCTTTCTACTGCGGGTTGGCTATCAACTGTCTGGCAAGCTAGTTCAATAATATTTTGAGTTATTTCGAATTCCCCCAATTTACAAGCAGCTGCCATTTGTCTTTCATAAATAACTGCTACTTGAATGCATGCATAAAATATTTATGAAAGCTCAGCAGACAGTTTAAACACAACAAAACAACATTCACTTGACTGGGAAATGTACATGTATTTAAAGCTTAATTTTAATGCCTAAGGGCACTAATTAGACACTGATTAAGTCTTGTTAATTACTGACATGAAAGTAAATATGACAAACACATGATTAGAAGCCATATTGATCTAGGCATTTATAATAACATACAATAAATAGAGATCAATACATGGCCTTTTCCATATCAGCACGGTTATCATCCCGAGAAACCCATATCAGTCCGAGGCGTCATCCGAGGGTTTATATGGGTCGAGGGATGATAACCGTGCCGATATGGAAAAGGCAATGTCTTAATCTGTTTATTATATACTTCCAGTTAGGAGTTATCGACACACCCGGTCCTAAATAGCCATAACACCGGGCTGATATGGATATGTCAGAACGAGGCTGTCTGATATGGACATATCAAACTGGGTGTATGATATGGACTGTTAACTTCCGGCTTTAATACATATGCAAAACAGAACATATCTTCGCTAAGTGTGTAATAAACATATTTTTAGCTGTTTATACAACAATATTTATAATTTAATTTATATTACAAACATCAATTACATGTATTAAGAGTTGCTCTATTTAAACATCTAAAAATGGGTAAAAATGCATCAGAGGAAACAGCAATTTTCAAAATGCCACATTTGAAAACAAGAGAGAGAAAAAAGGTGTTTATTATTATAAAAAAAATGCCAAGCATAACTTTATTTTGTGTAAAGAATTATCTGAGCTTCTTGAATACTCTTAAGAAGGCAGGAGGTAGTCATCTTTCATCCACTCACTTTTACATGTAATTGAATGTAATTGGAAAAATAATTGAAATTACACACACCTTTTTGGTAAGTAATTAATAAAATTCTACTAACTACATTTAATTATCCCCGCACTTTTCTGAAGAAAATGCGGGGATATTGTTTTGGTCCCGTCTGTCCGTCCTTCTGTCCGTCTGTCCGTCCGTCTGTCCGTTAGATGGACCTTGTCAGTGGAACTCCTCGAACATTTTTGGATTTAGTGTTTTAATTTTGTTATAGAATTGTTGCATATATGCTGCAGATGCGCAATAAGCTTTCGGATTTTTGATATTGGTCTTGGTGCAAACAAGAGCCCCAAGATGTGCAATAAAGTTTCAGAATTTTTATTCCGGTTCCGACTTTGGTAAATTTCCTGAAAGTCTCAAAGACCACTTATTTCTCTGAATTCTACTAAGCAACCATACACGTAGTTATTTGTTCAATTAGGACTAAAATTTTCACCAATTGAATTTTCAAAAATATTTGATTCCAAGTTTGGTAAATTTCCTGAAAGTCTCAAAGACCACTTATTTTTTGGAATTCTAACTAGCAACCATACTGTTAGGATTTGTTTCTATTTGGGCAAACATTTTCACCAATTGGTTTTCAAAAATGTTTGATTCCAATTTTGGTAAATTTCCTGAAAGTGTCAAAGACCACTTATTTTTTTTGGAATTTTATCTAGCAACCATACTGTTAGGATTTGTTTATATTAGGGCAATCATTTTCACCAATTGGATCTACAAAATAATTGATTCTAAATTTGGTAAATATACTGAAAGTGTCAAAGACCACTTATTTTTTGGAACTCTACCTAGCAACAATAGTGTTAGGATTTGTTTCGATTAGGGCAATCATTTTCACCAATTGGATTTTCAAAATAATTGATTCCAAATTTGTTAAATTTCATGAAAGTCTCAAAGACCACTCATTTTTGGAAATTCTACCTAGCAACCGTATATCCTTGTATACTTTCTTAGTAAAAGTAGTGACTATCAATTATTTGATTTTAAAAATGTTGAGGAAAATTACCCCAAGGGTCAATAACGACTGTTTTCTGTGTCAAACAGGTGAGTGTGGGGATGGCCATCGTTTCTGATGGCACCACTTCTTATTCAAATTTTTTGTCAATTACACATTACTTCTAATTACATCAAAATTTGTAATTAATTACAATCAATTACAATTACACATTACAATTACCCCATCCCTGGTAGCAACCCAACAGCAATTGCTGTCAAAAGGTCGTAGACATCATCTCGTCACTAAAAAAATCCTGAATCAGAGTTCGGACAGAAACTTCAAATTTTCCACACGGGACTGATATTTTCAAACAACTTTCTTTCATGATCGTATGAGACGGAAATTTTTGAAACTTTGATTTATGAAGCGGCCAGGAAGATAACTATGTCTAATGGGAAAGTCTGTAGCTCTCGGGTAACGAATCAACTGTGAAACATAAAATTCTAAAACCTAAGGATTAACACCCTCCATCGTAGTTTTGTCCTTAGCTACATATCTATTTGATATAACTGATTATTCGGATTTCGTTTGGTTTAATGCATTTTAAACATTTTCTGCAAATATGGAGTACTTAGTTTTGGGTTCTAGTGCTGCTGATGAGGAATAAATTTCCGAAATGGCAATACAGCTCATTAAAATTATTGCAGTTGGAGTTAACATATGTGTTATGGCCTCATGTTCATTTACTCCATATCCTTTCATAAAATACCCAGTAAGAAGGAGAAGCTGAAATATTTCTGTCCATGTCCGGGAAATTGATAATTTTGAAAATAATATTATCCGGTGTTTCGTCGTAAATGTTAGTTTTAGAATGACAATTTTCGTCAAATTCGAGATGTAGGTCAAAAAAGATGTCTGTCGCTTCCTTTATATAGTTCTTGGACCCATTTAACACAAGATGCATTATTGTCTTATAGATTATAGACTGTAATGTTGTCTTATTAAAAACAAATAAAAGAAACTTCTGACCGATAAAGTAAAACTTTTATATTGGGCACTGATAGACTCACAAGACCGTAAATTGCAAGCTTATGTTATTATCAAAGAAGTAGTCACGATGTAAACAACGCAGTTTACTGAGCACTCAATCGGTAACCAGTACTTCGGTGCTGGCCGAAAACCAATTTTAGTTGAAAACATGTAATATCTTTATTTAAGGAAATTTTGTTAAAACCTATGGAGTATCTCCCTCGTCCATAGTTAATTTTGGCTTTCTTTTTAGACTCTATTGGTAATTTGTTCTCTATCAGCTTTTTCTCATATTTTCAATTATGGATATTCAAATGGGTTGATTTGATCTGCACTGAGGAGACATCAGTTGTTGAAATGCGCATATGCATAATCTAAATTCACAGTAACTTCGATATTTTGTTATCTATTACCACTGGGCCATTGCAACTACTGGTGGACTATTAGTCCCCGAGGGTATTCACCAACACAGTAGTCAGTACTTCGGTACTGGTCTGAAAGCCGATTTTATTTAAAAACATGCAATACTAGTATATAGATTTAAGAAAATTTTGTTAAAACTAAAGGAGTTTCTCCCTCGTGCATAGCTCTGTCCTGAGCTGATTTTGGATTTCTTTTTAGATCCTATTGGTAATTTGTTCTCTATCAGCTTTTACACATATATTTGAATTATGAATTTCCAAATGTTTTGATTTGATCTGCACCGAAAAGACATAAGTTGTCGAATTGTGCATATGTAGAATCTACAGTAACTTCGGTATTTTGTTATCTAAAATATATATCCAATTTTTATATCCCCCCCCCCGCATTAGGATGGTATATAGGGATCATGGTGTCTGTCCGTTCGTTCGTCAGTCCGTCCATCCGTCAGTTCGTTCGTTTGTCCGTCCGTCCGTCCGTTCGTTCGTTCGTTCGTTCGTCCGTCCGGCTACCTACTTTGCGCGGACAAGTCCTCCTAGACCACTTGATGAAATTCACTGAAACTTTCACTGAATGTTCAGTACATATTGGCATACTGCACCATCTATTTGAAAATTTGATTTGATTTTTTTTTGTGGGGGGGGAATCAAACAGGGAGCGGAGGAGGTATGATATTTGTGGGCTTTGCTCACAATTTTTCTAGTTTATTATTGTTTCAATGAATACGTTTTGAGTACTGAACGGTCTACAGAATATTACAGAATGAAGAATGAAAAAAAAACTTAAGAAGCAGAAGACTGACTATAAAAAAGCAAAGAAATTATTTCCTACAGGATATCGATTTTACGAATGCGTCAATTCTTCTCCAAAACTTTTTTAACAGGACGTCTATTACGTACACTACTCTTAATAAAATAAATTCAAATGCATTTTCATACTTTAAGATAAAAGATTCGGTCACTTAAATTGCCACTTGAATATAATTTTGACAGATTTTCACAATTTTTGTAGGCTTTTGTTAAATTTCTTTATTGAGTACCTCCAGAACAAAAGTAAACTTAGTGCCATTTGGAAGGGCAAATGTTTATATACTCGCAACTAAAAACATATTTTGGTTCTCGGTGTTCTTCGAGTAGTACGATCCTCATAAACACTGTAAAATCACAAAAGGCTGTTTACAGCCATGTCCGTCTGCAAATATGTCGTAAAACAAAAAATACCGAAGTTGCATAAAACAGTAAAATTTCGTTATGCTGTACACGTGTTTCAAGGAGTATGGCACGCGATAGTAACAAAAATGCGGTATACCTAGTATTTCCAACGGAAACTAGGGGTTTTCGTGCGAAATACTAGGTATACCGCACGTTTACCATGGGTTTCCGATCGGTATACATAGTTTTCGACGAAAACACTAGTTTTCGATTGAAATTGAACGGAAACTAGGGGTTTGCGACGGAAACCCATAGTTTCCGATCGGTATCGTTAATTCGAGTGTAAAGCGAAAACGCTATTCATAGTTTTAGCCAATGAGAAGCGAGAAACGGAAATCGCTATTTGATATTTAACGTTCGTCCAATCAGAAACGGAAAA